>VDFB02351581.1:0-29498 GCA_007258455.2 Sequoia sempervirens
GAAAAAACATGTAGAAGAGAAAGATTATTATGTGCAAGATAAACTGTTATATCACTTGGGCAAATTATGTGTTCCAAAGGATGAACAAGCACAGGTTATTAGAGAAGCACATACCTCATTGATTACAGGACACTTTGGGGTAAACAAAACATTGACTCAGCTACAGAAGTATTGTTATTGGCCTCGTATGCAAGAAACTGTAACTAAGTATATTAGAGGTAGTGTTATGTGTGCAACTAGTAAGCCTAGTAACAGGAAGTTGGGTTTGTACACACCTCTACCTATACCTTCTCATCCATGGGAAAGTGTGTCAATGGACTTTGTTGGGGGGTTACCTATGTCTAGGAAGGGACATGATTATTTGTATGTAGTCGTTGATCGGTTCAGCAAAATGTGTATCTTAATGCCATGTAAAAAGCAAGTCACTGCTGAACTAACAGCTCAGTTGTACTTTCAATTTGTATGGGTTCATTTTGGGTTTACCTATATTATGTCGGTCGAGAGATTCTACGATTCAGGGGGAATTTTGAGAATTGACTTTGTCGAGGACTCATGGACACAGTGAAGAAAAATCTGACCTTCCATAAATAGAAGTGGAATGGTGTCATGGATAGTTATTACATCTATAGGAGTTCACTATGATAAGCATCCTAAGTTATTGGGATGAGAGAGTCTTCATTATGTGCAACATGCACTATACAACCATGACACCTCTTCTACTAAAGAGAGGTCTCCTTTTTGGGACAATACTTTGGTTATGTGCCCAAGACAGATGGATTTCGCTTTTGGGAAAGATGATGTTAAAGATGGACGCCATGATGCAGAGAAGGCTTTGAAGTTCATCCAGAAAGTCCAAGCAATTCATCAGGCAGTGGAAGCACGGTTGGAACAGAGCCAAGCAAAATACAAGGTTCGCCACGACAAGCATCGCACTGATCATCATTTTCAGGTTGGAGACCGAGTTTGGTTACACATTAGCAAGGAAAGGATGCAAGGTGAAGGTAAAAAGCTTAAGCCAATTAGATATGGTCCTTTTGAGATCCTTGAGAAGATTGGTACTAATGCCTTCTGCCTCAATCTTCCTCCATACATGCATATTTACTCGGTTGTCAATGTTGAGAATTTGAAACTGTATGAGCCTCCAATGATCCTAGATGAAGTCACAGATATTCAAGTTCCATCAGTTGATGACCTTTCTCCAGAGTACATGTCAGAGTTGCCAGAAGATGTTATTCTCGACAGGAATGTCAGAACTTCACAAAGAGGAGATGTTGAGTACCTCAAAGTGGGCCTGAAGGGGATGCATCCAAGCAAAGCAAGATGGATGGAGATTGGTAAAGTGAGGGAACTTTACCCTCACTTACTTCCTAAGTAATCAAGCTTTCGGAGGTCCAAAAGCTCTCCAGTGGGGAGGCCTGATCCGGGGGACATTTTTTAGTGAAAATTGAAGTGTTCCCACTACTTCAGATTTCAGCACCATCAGAAAGAGAATGACGTCCTGATTCCAACGCAACTTGAACAGGGTGAAAAGGACTCTGTTTGTGCAAGTTAAGGCCAGTCAAACTTCTAGTCAAACTGGGTTCAGGGGTGTCCAGAAGGTGAAAAAATAATCATCTCATAAATTGATAGAACTAGCGTCATCACGAAGATCTCGTCGAGATGATTCCAACGGCGTTCGTTTCATCAAAATCTGACATCGTATGCTCGAGTTACAAGCAGTCAAAGTTCGGTTGACTTAAGGGTACAGATGACGTCATCATACTGACGTGTCAGTCTGTACAGTACGGAAGCCAAATGGACCAATCGACGCAAGACATGTGGCAGGTGACTCACTTGTACGAACCAATCATATGTTGACACGTGGCATTCGTACTCGGACGTGGCATCATAGTGGCGGTACACGTGGCAGACAAGTCGGCAACACAGTCAGTGTATGGATTATCTGTGTCAGCGGACACATCGACAGGTTCTGGAAAATAACAGTTTGACACGTGGCACTATGTATTTGTGCTCCTTCAGCCGGCGGATGAGTTTGTTTTAACAAAATGTTTGTGGGGCTCGAACCCCTAACCTCACGGGCAACAGCCAACCCTCACACCGTTGGACCACCGCATTCCGCGCTACTATGTATAGACTGCGGGTTGTTTTATTAACAGCTCGGCGGATAATATTGTTAAAAATGGTCAGCGGGGTTGGAACCCCTGACTAACAATATGCCAAAAAGTCTACGCACCGACACGCCCGCCACGGGCTTTCAACAGGATAGTAAGTGGGGTTTATTTTGTTGCTGTGATTTATCGGTGATGAGTGGTAAAACGTGGCCGGCAGGGTTGGAACCGATGACCACCGTTGTAACAAAAGTCATAGCCACCGGTAGGCCATGCAATATTTTCTATCTACATAGTGGTCACGGTTTGTTTTGTTATGGAATTGTGAATCGAATCCATAACAAATGGCTTTTTAAGCCACAAACATTTAAAACTACCTCTAACAATGAAAACCAAAAGCTAAATGGGGATACCAGAAAAGTTGTACGAACTGTTAGAGGGGGTTAGGCATTAATTTTGATGGTTAAGCCTTTTTAGGAAAATTTTATGTATAAAAAGAGGGGTAGAGATGGGAATTCCCAAGTCCAGGGGGTGAGAACGAGAGAATGCTCAGGAGATTTTGCAGACATTTCCACACATCAGAGGAATGTTATGCTACTGTGCTTGAAGGAGATAGTCATTGAAGCAATTGTAACTATTTTTGGAGTATAATCGAATCGGTCACTCTGTTGGAGAGGGGCCCGGAGATGTAGTCCTTAGGGACGAACTCTGTTATCAATTGCATTTGTCTCCTCTTTATTTCTCTCTTTCTTTTCAGCTCATTATCTTGGCAATTATATTATGTTAATTTGTTCATTTGAGCATTGTATTAAGTGATCATTTATGTTAAGCATTCTATAAGCAATTTGTCCTAGATCCTAAATAGATCAGAAAGCATTCAGGAACTTTTTAAGCTAATGCAACCAGCAGGTGTAAAGATAAATTCTCTAGCCTTCTCTGTATCCTCTCTGCCTTCACGAACAAAATGGGAGCTTTGGAATAGGATACGGACATTCAATAAAGCATAACCAATGGGGTGAGTCTAACAAAGTGATGTTTGCAACTACCCTGATAGACGTTGTATGCAAGATGCAAAAGCATAGGAACAGGTACGTTGACTATTGAATTGAATGCAAAAAAGAAATGTAGTGGATTAGAAAAGCATTGTGGATCTGGGAACACAACCTTGGGCTTTCTTTTGGGTGGACCCGATCCTTGAGATATGCCCCCTTTTATTTTATTTTATTTTTTAACACAAAGTTAGCTTCATACAATGAAATAATTTGAAGAATTTCAATGTATTATCAAAGATGTTGATTGTGCATATCTGGAAAACAAGGAAACTGCATATGGTTCATTTTGCTTGAAAGAAATGGAAAACAAAAATATAAATGAAATCAAAGCAATGCACATCTACCCTTTTATCCTTGTAATGAAGGCGATATAGACAAACAAATTTATCAGAAACCTTGAAGAACTAAGAACCTCAAGAGTACAAATTCTCCGAACTCCATATGAAAAGTGAATTTGTAAATCATACAAGCAAAATAGAAATGAAATGTATTAATTCAGCCCTCCTTCTAGCGCCACAATGTGAAGATGAAAAATCTGCATAAATCCATGATTGACAAATATGGAGAAATCTGTCAACATTGAATAGATGAGACTATCACCTTCCCTATGAAATTGTTGAGCAAATGCAAAAGGAATAACAAAATCACCAAACTAGCATGAAATTATAAATGAAATAAGCATCAAATGTATTCCTAAATTACTTCAAACATCATCTCATAGGGGGATTGGTGCTACTTTGATGTGGAAAGTAGCCCTTTCCCAACCCCTTTAGATAAGCTAATGATAATGGTGGACAAGATCATTTCTCAAATGAAGAGAGTGACCTTGCATGAGTGATTGTGGAGGAGTTGCTTGAGGATGAAGCCTCTATTTAAAGATTTTCAAATGCTAAGAGTGTTGAAAATAGACCAGTGTGGGACTAAGAAACAGGCCAATGAAAAGAGGCCACTTGTCATCATGTGAGTGGTTGATGCATGTGCAAGATTTGGGAAATGTGCCCAAGAGGGGGGAAATTTGAATTCAAATTTTGCAATAAATTTAGAGAGGGGGACAAGAAAAAGAGCAATAAAAGCAATGTTGGAGGGACAAATCAACTTGTCATGATTTTCAAACTTGAGGGCCATGTTGAGTGAAAATGAGGCTTTTAATAAATCAATAAATTGATTTATTTGTGCAAGTGGCATAATCTAGAGGATGCAAGAGGTTAGGATTAATATTTGATCATTGTTAGGTTAGCTTAATGATGATTAGGATGTTTGACCAATTTGAGATAAATATTTGATTTATTTAAATTAGAAAGGATGGAAATGCATTATGATGGATGTTTGATTTATTTGATTAAAAAGGTTGATGATAATATTTATTTGATTTTAAATAAATGACCTTAGGAGATTAATGAGATTACTTGATGAATGGATGAAGGTGAACCTGATTAGCTAAATAAGTGGATGCACGTGAAGCTTGATTTACTTAATGAATGCATAATGCTAATTTTGCATGTCTACAGATAGAAGAATGCAAGAGGTGAATTTGACCATATGGGGGTGGTCAAATTCAGATGTCTACAAATCCTAGTTAATCTAATTGGATTTAGGGTCACTTTTCCTACTCAACACATGCAAAATAAATGAAAAAAACACATGAAAAACACAAGGAAAACATGCCAAATACATGAAGCAAACAAGGTGCACACATAAATAAAATGTAACATGCATATTAAACATGAAACAAAAAATGTTAGTACACAAAAAATAAAATTTGAGTCAACAAGGTAAGGTGTCCTTATTATCTAAGGTTGTCTCAATTATTGAGCATCATCCATCGAAATCCCAACATACACATGTAAAATGATAAAATGATGAGATACATAGATCTACTAGCTGGAAAGTTGTGTTATGCTAGGTTTTCCAAGCAAAAAGATGGGTCCTACAAGGATATAAAATTTTGTTATGTGTTTACTCAAAATACATATGAATCTACAAGCTAACAAGTTGTTTTATTCTACGTGTCCATGTAAAATAGATAAATGATAGGCCTCATAAGGCTAGAAAGTTCTTTTATGCTAGCTTACTCGTGATACACATGGCCCCACTAGTTAGCAAGTTGTGTTCTGCTACGTGGTCACGTAAATACTCAAATTCATAGGCCAACAAGATCCATTTTTCTAGGTCTATGGAATATTTTGCAATCGCACTTTCAACGACATATAAAAGTTTAATATCATAAGGGGATGAGTAAATTCTTAATATCACAAGGGATAAATTGATAACCATTCCTTATAAGGCATTATAAAATAACCACCACCAAGGGGGTATGCTAATAAGTCAAAACTCATAATAAATCAATGAGATGGATAAAGTGATATGCCCCCCTTAAAATATCAACATAATTTCTATTTTGATATTTAAAAGGAAAAAGGAAGGGTAAGAGAGGATCCTCAAGAAGGATGCACACCTACAAAACTAGTTATCCTTTCCCCTCAAGGGCATATGCAAGGACAACCATGCTAGAGACTATATCATATTGCTACCATACATGAAATATGGTTGCACATAAGATTACATACCACTATGAATAGAAATGAGAAAACACATGGAGCTATAAATGCCACATAGTGAGGAGGAACACAAATAGAGGAGCATTTAGTATTTATAATGAATAGGTGCATCAAAACATGAAAGAGTGATAGCACCACAATCAAAGAAGTATTTTATTATTGAAGGCTTGAAATTCGCTAGTGGAATGACCAAGCACTCAATGGTATGCACAAAAAGTGATTTTTATGAAAATTATTATGTGTTGGAGGAGGAATCTAGTAATCAAGTGGGATTTGAAAAGCCTTAGAAATATTCTCCTTCTCAAATATAGGATACTTGGAGTAGGAGAGAATCCTTTATCTTGTGAAGAAAATTTTGCTCACTTACCACAAGAAGTTATAAATATAGTAGATGATGGAGGATGAGATGTAGATGAAGGAGAAGGTTAAAAACCTAAACCCATTACACTATCAAGGTATGGTGTAGACTTTACATGACCCTTAACTCCTAGTTTCATGTTGTCATCATATCTAATTTTATAAAGAAGTTTAAATCTAAGACCATAACACTTTTCCAACTCTTGAATGGAGGAGGAGATGTCTTGTTTAAATGATTATGAGAAGAATTAATTATTTTTCAAGAATAAAAGTCCTTTCTAGGTGTTGAGATGTTAGGATTATGAGGATCTTTGTTATATATTTCCAACACATGCAGGATTAAAGCTAAAGATCCCCCATTGCCATCATGAAATGATGGCATTTGTGGTTTTTTTGATGTAGTAGAAGATTGAGCATAAAAAAAAAGATTCCTTAGGTTTAGATTGTGAGATTTTGTACTCTCCCATGAAGGATGGTGTAAAATGTAATGAACCCAAATCATCACCAAAACATGTATTTAAAGATGAAGCAATATTTGGATTATTATTTGTAGTACTAATATGAGATTATGTTGATGCTAGACTGAAACAATCTTCTTGCTCTTTGGGCTTTGATGGTGAGATTTTACACTCCCCAATGAAATTAGTTGTAAAATCTAATGATCCCAAATCATCACCCTAGAGCACATTCATAGTATCATTATTATTGGAAGGTGATGGTTAAAATTTTGAAGATGGAATCAAAGTACTAATAAAATTGGAAATGTTATGTTTTTCTTTAGCTTGTAAATAAATTTTTGGATCTCCTTTAACAGTATATACCTTTTTATTATATTCATACTTCATCAAACGATGAAGAGTATGTGTGACTTCCTTCATGGCATTAATCCATGGTCTAACAAGAAGAATATTATATGAGAGGATCTTGTATAACATGGATAAGGGTAGGAAAAGTCACACATCCTACCTTAATGGGTAGTGTGATTGTACCCAATGGTTTTCTACCAACACTATCAAAGCCACAAATATAAAGATTATCAACTTATATTGGAGTCCTAAATTAACACAAATTTTTTGTAAGAGGTCAATGCTTCAAACATTAAGACATGATCCATTATCACTGAGGCTATGCCTAACCCAAATTTTATTGATCTGATAACAAATATCCTTAGAGAATGATATTGATTTTGATTCTCAAGAGTAAGTGATTTAATTTGATGGAAAATAATATATAAGTTTTGTGTATTCATACTGTCTATCAAGATTGCTACATCATTTGGTTTAATAGAAGGTGAAACATCAATCTTCTGCAAAACTCTTGGAGTATACCATAGTAGGTAGATGAAGTTTGAATTAAGTCCCAAAAAGAGATCTTAGTTGGAGTATTATGAAGTTGCTCAACAAGATCATACTCTTTGCCACTTTGTTGGGAAATGAGGTGCAGGAGGGATAATACCTAGGTTGAGGAAATGGAAGGGAGCTTTGTATTTATTTTGGTTGTTTTTTATTTCAAGTGTTGTATATGTGAGAAATTGCATAATAATTTGGTTTTTGTACCTCATTTTGGTGTACATGATTACTTTGAGTCAATTTTTTTGTAAAATTTAAGATGTGACTAGGAGGTTTAGACTTCTTTGAAGGAGGTCCAATAATGAGAGGAGGAATAGTTTTAGGTTGAGGAACATGCGGAGGATAGATGAAGAATTATGGTTGAGGAAAATTAGGAGGATAAATAATCAATTGTAGTTCTACAATTTCAAAATTGATTTGACTATTTGTTGACAATATTTTATCAATGGGAGATCTAATGTGAGATTTGAATCCTCATATATGCAACCCACCTTACTATCATTTGAAGGAGGAATGGGTAAACTGGTGTTAGGAAAGGTATTAATGATTGCATCCTCTTGTTCCAAGGTATCCTCACAAGCAAGAGAGTACTAGGAGAGAGGCAAACATAAATTTAATGATTACTTATAGAATGAAGATTAAGTTAAGTGACGTTAAGAAATGTATCAATGATTGTAATCTTTTGTACCATGTTGTTCTCATTGGTAGGAAAACTCTTGGTCAACTGAACATTCGCCAAAATATTTTTTTGAAAATAAAACATATATTGTTATGTCCCTTTTTAGGGATAGTACAATGAATTAGGGCCAAAATGATGATTTATAGAAAATTCTAAAATTTTAAGGAAAAACTGCCAAAAATAGAAACCTGATTTGAACAAAGGTCATAGAATAGGATCTCACACAAAAATTTAAAGTCAAATAGGTTGGTCAGGGGCATGGGTACCCTAGACCAAAATTGTGAAAATTTCAAGTTTCAAATAATATAATATAAATCATATTCAATAGGTCATTTTATGTGAATACCCAAGTCTAAGAACTGATAGAGCCCAAAAACATTTATATGCCACAATTTGATTATTAGTAGCACATACAAGAACGAATGAGGGATTTTAAGCATTCAAAGTAGCTGATGGATGAAATCAACTACATAAATGAGTTACCTAAAGAGGTATGAGGTTTTGATAAAATTTAAGAAAATGTGGCAAAATGTGTTTAAGTTTATATTTTTGCAAGGAAAAAAATACACTAAATTATCTATTTTTCAAAGTAAACATGTAAATTTTTCAAATTGAAATGAAGTAAGTCAGATCCAAGCCCTAATCAAGAAAAATTAAATCTAAAATATAATACAATTAAAGCCAAATATTTTACAATTTTGATCTAAATTGAATTCACCAAGGTGTTTAATGTTGAATGAACAAAGAATGCAACTGCTCAATTTTGACAATGAAACAAATACAAGTCAATGACAAGACATTCAAATACCCTAGATTTTATTTTATCAATTTAAGAATTATGTTATAAAAATCAAGAATTTCAAGTGTAAGAAAGGTTGGGTTCACCAAAATGTGAAGTACAAAAAGAGATCCTAGATCCAACAAGTAGATTAAATACGATCAACTTATTTTTCTTTAACTCCACATTCAAACATAAACCATATAAGGTTTGATGATTGGCTAGCTACGATAAGGGAGATAAAATCTGCTAGGTTTTGATGTTTGGCTATCTACCACAAGGGAGAGCCAATATGCTAGGGTTTGATTCTTTTGTGTTGCAAAGAAGATAAATTTTGATGTGTATTTTAAAAGCCTATTTAACATAAACCCTAGATCTAAAATATAATTTACACACGAACGAAAATAAAAAATAATATAACAATTATAGATCTAAAAAATGGAGATAGAGAGGAACCAGGACATGAAAATTGAGCCTAAGTTTGAGGGTCAGGGGTGTGAGCACCCTAGACTAGAAGGGATGCTATTCTAGGATTTGCAAATGTGTTATAGTTTACTTTGTATTTCCTATGACCTACTACTAACGAAACTTTTGTGTTCAACCTACATGCATGAAAAGAGCCTGGGTAAAGGTTGTGTTGTATAGGGGCCTACCTGATTCAAACCTTATTTTCATGTTTCCACCTCCATGTAAAATAAATGATGATGGTAGAGAGGGCTTACCACAAGAAGTTATAAAATATATTAGATGATGGAGGATGCGATATAGATGAAGGAGAAGGTTGGAAACCTAAACCCATTTTAGCAAGGCATGGTGTAGACTTCACATGACCCTTAACTTTTGGTTTCATGTTGTCATCATATCGAATTTTAGAAAGAATTTTAAATCTAATCCCATAACACTTTTCTAACTCATTTTTTTTTTGTTTTTCGTGGGATGTGTCCACTTTGAAAATTGGTAACAAATAATATATTCATTAAAAAATTAGTAGAAATATCAGGCCTTAACTATATGGTGTTAGCTAATTTCTCACCAAAACAATTTTTCAAATACTAAAAAAAACTTAACATTTTAAAGATAGCACACTAGACACTATGTTATGTTCTTTTAACACAAACATGAGCACTTTGTGTGCTCCTCCTTTTTGAACCCTTTAATCTCCACCATAATCTTAATCTATTTTAAATTACTCCCCCTTATATCATAGTGAAACACAAATACTACAAGTTCATTGAAAAATTAAAAAAATATATCAAAAGGTAAAATAAAAAAAACTATTGTCTTTTCAATTTCCTTTATATAGATTTGCTGCCAATAAAACTGATGCAGAGCTTTGAATTTTTTCCCTCCTGATTTGGAAAAGAAGTCTCAGTTCTTTCGACAGTGTTAAAGCTTCCGATAAGCATTCCATGCGCTTACTTTTTAAGTTCACCAATGGGAATAATAAGTTCAACTTCTCCACAATGTTTAATGCTCTTCATGGAGTATTATTCAGAGAAAAATCACAGAAAAACATACAACGCAGCCATATTTCTAGTACCCTTAGCACACAAATCAACTCATGGTCTTGTGAAAAGAAAAATGTGTTCTCGTGGACTGCAACGATAGGAGAATGTGTTAAACAAGGAAAACCTGAAGAAGCTCTTGAACTTTATGTCCAAATGCAAAAGGAAGGTACGCTCTCAGATAAACAAAATCTGGTTTTCCCTTGTGTTCTCAAGGCATGTGCGAAGTTGTCAGCTTTAAAACTCGGTAAGGAGATCCATGGCTACATTATCAGAAGTGGTTTGGAATCGGATTTATTGGTAGCCAATTCTCTTGTCTTCATGTATGCGAAATGTCGGAGCTTAGAGGACGCACGTGAACTGTTTGACAAAATGTCTGGAAAAGAGAGGGCTTCATGGGTTGCTGTGATTGTGGGTTATTCTCAAATTGGGAATCGTGATGAATCTCTGGATTTGTTGCATCAAATGCAAATTGCAGGTATGAAGTTTGACCTGATTTCTTGGACAGCAATGATTTCTGGGTTTGTTCACAATGGACATGATTTGGAAGCCCTAAAGCTTTTCCATCGAATGCAGCTTTCAGGTGTGCGGCCAAATTCTTTTACAGTTTCAAGTATCCTTCCAGCATGTTACCACTTGGCTACTGTACAAAAGGGGAGGCAAATTCATGGTTTTATAATTAGAACTGGAATTGATAAAGATGTTTTTGTGGGGAGCACTCTTGTGGACATGTATGTTAAATGCCATTGTGTTGCGGATGCAAGGATTTTCTTCGAAAAAATGCCCAAAAGAAGTGTGGTCTCCTGGAATGCAATGATTTCAGGCTATGTACAAGAGGGCAGTTGTGATTTAGCCTTGAGACTCCTTAATGAAATGCAATTGTCAGGACTGAAGCCGTCTTCGTTTACCATTGCTAGCGTACTACCAGCATGTGCCAATTCAGTGTGTTTGAAACTTGGCAAGGAAGTTCATCAATACACAATAAAAAATAAAGCTGAGCAAAATGTTTTTGTGGAGACTGCCCTTGTAGATATGTATGCAAAGTGTGGGAATATAGAAAAGGCACACCATGTATTTGTCAAAATGGTCGAAAAGAATGTGGTTTCATGGAATGTGATGATTGCAGGCTATGCCCAGAATGGACATGGTAACGAGGCTTTGAAACTCTTTCATGAAATGCAAATATCAGGCATGAAACCCAATTTAATCACGACCGTAAGCATTCTTCCTGCCTGTGCTCACATGGCAGCTTTGCAACAGGGCATAGAAATTCACAATTATATCATTCAAAACGGATATAGCTCAAATTCCCTCGTAGGAAGTGCTCTAATAGATATGTATGCAAAATGTGGAAACGTAAACGACGCCCGCAGGGTTTTTGACAAAATGCCAACAAGATGTGTAGGCTTTTGGAATGCAATGATCACATCATATGCCTTGCACGGAAGGGGTGAAGATTCTTTAGCCATATTTAACCAAATGCTACAGACAGCTTTAATGCCAGATCATATCACTTTCACTGGTGTTCTGTCTGCATGCACCCATGCAGGAATGGTCTGTGAAGGCATGGAATTATTTGATTGCATGAACCGAGTTTATCACATCGCACCCCGTGCAGAACATTATGCATGTGTAGTTGACCTTCTTGGCCGTGCTGGACGCCTTAACGAAGCTTGTAGCATTATCAACAGCATGCCATTTGAACCTACAGCTAGTGTATGTGGTGCTTTGCTTGCTTCTTGCAGAACTCATTGCAATGTGGAGATTGGAGAACTGATGGCGGAGCATCTTTTTAAGTTGGAGCCTGAAAATTCTGGAAATTACATATTGCTTTCAAGCATCTATTCTGCAACTTGCAGGTGGGATGATGCAGAAAGGGTTAGGAAGATGATGAGAGACAGAGGGGTAAGAAAGAACCTGGGATGCAGTTGGATTGAGATTAACAATAGCATGTACACATTTGCAGTAGGAAATGAATCACATCCAGAAATGGGGAAAATTTCTGGGACTCTAAAGAGCTTGGCAGACCAAATGAAAGAGGCAGGGTATGTGCCTGAGTAAAATTTTGCGGTCCATGATGTAGAGGAGGAATGAATCCTTTGTGGTCAGAGTAAAAATCTAGCCACTATTTTTTGGCTTAGCATCACCTTATCTGGCACACCTCTCGGAATCATCAAGAATCTACGTGTCTGTGAGGATTATCAGACTGCAACTAAGTAGTCTCAAAGATTGTTGTTTGATAAATTATTGGGAGGGATTCCAAACATTATGATCATTAAAAGGATGGTTCTTGTGGGGGGTATTGGTAGTGGTAATTAGATCAAACAAAAAGGAAAATTTCAGCACACGAGGCTACATGCTCAAATATGTTATGTACCTAGCAGTGACCAAGGAATATGTCAAGATTCTTTTTATTATTTATGTGTGTTCTCATCGACTGTAACGATAGGAGAATGTCAAGGAGAACCTGAACAAACTCTTGAATTTTATGCCCAGATGCAAGAGGTAGGTACTCTCTCAGATAAACAAAATCTAGTTTTTCCTTGTGTTGTCAAGGCATGTGCGAAGTTGTTAGCTTTATAACTTGGTAAGGAGATCCATGGCTACATTATCAGAAGTGCGTTTGAATCCAATTTTTTGGTGTCCAATTCTCTTGTTTTTATGTATGTGAAATGCCAGTTTAGAGGATGCACGTGAACTGTTTGACAAAATGTCTGTAAAAGAGACGGTTTCATCGTTTGTTGTGAAAGTGATTTATTCTCAAATTGGGTATCGTATGAGTCTTTGGGTTTGTTGCATCAGATGCAAATGGCAGGTATGAAGTTTGACTTGATCTCTTGGACAGCCATGATTTCTGGGTTTGTTCACAATGGACATGATGTGGAAACCCTAATGCTTTTCCATCGAATGCAGCTTTCAGGTGTGACCAAATTCTCTTAAGAGTTTCAAGTATTTTTCAGCATGTTACCACTTGGCTAGTGTACAAAGGGGGATGCAAATTCACAGTTTTATTTCTAGAACTGGAATTGATAAAGATGTTTTTCTGGGGAGTAGTCTTGTGGAGATGTATGTTAAATGCCATTGTGTTGCAGATGCAAAGATTTTCTTCGAAAAAATGCCTAAAAGAAGTGTGGTCTCCTGGAATGCAATGATTGCAGGCTATGTACAAGAGGGCAGATGTGATTTAGCCTTGAAACTTTTTAATGAAATGCAATTGTCAGGACTGAAACCTAATTCGTTTACCATTGCTAACATACTAATAGCATCTGCCAACTCTGTGTGTTTGAGACATGGCAAGGAAATTCATCAGTACATAATCAAAAATAAAGTTGAGAAAAATGTTTTTGTGGAGACTGCCCTTTTGGATATGTATGCAAAGTGGGAATATATAGTAGGCACGCCATGCATTTGACAAAATGTTCACAAAAAAATGTGGTTTGATGGAATTTGACGATTGCAGGCTATGCCCAGAATGGACATGGTAATGAGGCTTTGAAACTCTTAAATGAAATGCAAATATCAGAAATGAAACCCAATGTGCTCACATGGCAGCTTTGCAGCATGGCAGAAAAATTCACAATTATATTATTCAAAATGGATATAGCTCAAATTCCCTCGTAGGAAGTGCTCTAATAGATATGTATGCAAAATGTGTTGATATAAAGGATGCGCCCGGAGTCTTTGACAGAATGCCAACAACATGTGTAGACTTTTGGAATGCAATGATCACAGCATATGCCTTGCACGGAAGGGGTGAATATTCTTTAGCTATATTCAACCAAATCCAACAGACAGCTTTGATGCCAGACCGTATCACTTTTACTGCTGTTTTCTCTGCATGCACTCATGCAGAAATGGTCTGTGAAGGCATGGAATTATTTTATTGCGTGAACCAAGTTTATCACATTGCACCCTGTGCAGAACATTATGCATGTGTGGTTGACCTTCTTGGCTGTGCTGGATGCCTTGACGAAGCATGTGGCATTATCAACAGCATGCCAATTGAACCTACAGCTAGTATATGTGGTGCTTTGCTTGCTTCTTGCAGAACTCGTGGCAATGTGGAGATTGGAGAACTTATCGCACAGCATCCTTTTAAGTTGGAGCCTGAAAATTCTTGAAATTACATATTGCTTTCAAGCTTCTATTCTGCAATTTGCAGGTGGGATGATGCAGAAAGGGTTAGGAAGATCATGAGAGACAGAGGGGTGAGAAAAAGCCTAGGATGCAGTTGGATTGAGATTGACAATAGCATGTGCACATTTGCAATGGGAAATGAATCCCATCCAAAAATGGGGAAATTTTCTGGGAATATAAAGAGCTTAGCAGACCAAATGAATGAGGCAGGGTATGTGCCTGAGTAAAATTGTGAAAGGAGGAATGAGTCCTCTGTGGTCACAGTGAAAAGCTAGCCATTAATTTTTGGTATATCATTACCTTACCCGCTACACCTCTCGGAATCATCAAGAATCTACGTGTGTGTGGGGATTATCATACTACAACTAAGTATATCTCACATATTGTTGGCTGAGAAATTATTGTGAGGAATTCCAAATGTTATGATCATCACAAGGGCCTTGAAGGGTTGTCCATCATAGAACAGTCATGTAATATATCGTATTAATTTCACTCTGTACATGCAGTCTAGCGTCAAATAACTTACAACTGAAGAAAATCACACTGCATGATTTTGTTAGATAAGGTACTGCAAGTTCTATTTTATGGTCTGCCTCCCATAAAACTGATTAAAAATTTCAGCTCCAAATTCAGCCAACAATATGATGATTTATGTAGCTGCAAAACTCAGCCACCAAAAATACCACAATATTCAAGACTATTTTAGAAGCATCTAAACACAGCCAGGGCTAAGGTAAATCAACTAGACTATCTAATTACCCCTAGCATGGGAGGTCTTACCTGGTTTTAGACATAGTGACGTATCCCATTTTTGGATGCCTCTCATAAGAGAAACCTTTATTGGAGTTAGATAGTTATTCAATGGATACTTGATTCATCCACACTCTTCTAGATAAGATTTCACTTTGTCTTTGGTGGTCTCAAATTACAATAATCTGCGTTTGTGCACAAGGTTGAATTGCAATTAACTCTTTATTGCGTTTATTTTTATTTTTATGAATTATTCATATGTGGATGTACCTATGTGTGGATAGCACAATTCACATGATTTATCACTTTTACAGATGAGTTTTTACCTCGTGCTAACTTATGTATTTAACATAGATGTATATGATTTTAAAGCTCGACTCTTGCTTTATCAATCTAATCAATTTAGTCTATCTAGTTTATCGAATCAACCAAAGATTGATATAAAGGATGTTACCCAAGGCCTACTAATAAGAAATAATAATCAAAAGTATACATTTAAGGAGTCATTAATTACCACTTCTTTAACACCATTATTCCTCCACAAGAACAAACATGTTGATAATGAAGTTACCGATTCCAAGGATATTTAGGTTATCCAAACCCCCCTCAACATTTTCATCCCCATAATTCAACACTGACACTAAGATAAATGAAGTCTTTCCACCTCTTTTTTGTGGTCCATAAAATACATAAGATCCAAGATCTATAAGCATAATAAAATCACAAGATATTCTACTTATTTGCGCTTTAAGTTGAAGAAATATATCCAAAATTTGATTGATAAAGTAAGAGTCAAGCTTAAGGAAAATGCACCCACGTTGCAAGAAAAATAAGTTGTGATACATTGAGATACTTGTTCAAACCATGATTGAAATTGTGCACATATAACTCAATGTCAAAGTTCCCACACTAATCCATTGATCCTAGCCAAGCGCAAGAATCCAATCAATCCCACACCAATACCATCTTGGCATAAAATTCTATCAACTTAGTCCAACCACCCTTGTCTAGTTTTATCTTTTCATAGATGAGAAAATTGACAAGTTACAATAGCTTTCAACTATGTAATAGAATATTTATGTCCCTTTTCCAAATTAACATGTACCACATCACAATTAAAATATATCTAATCATAAAATATCAAGGCAAAGGACCGGGCCTTCATGAATAGGTAATTTGATAACCCATACATGTTTATGCAAATCAAGTCTTGATGAACAATGTAAAGATGATAGTTACAATCTTGAAATTTTAGAGGCAACTTGTTCCAACATCAAAACAGGTTACCCCCATTGTTATTACAAAGAGACTGTTGTCAACAATCCTTTTGTTGACACCATATCCTTACCACCAACCATTTCACTAGCACCATCAATCCTTTTATTGACCCCATCATCTATCCCACCAACCCTTTCATTGACCTCATCATCCACACCATTAATCCCTAGCATCCTCACCTAAACTCATCAACCAACACTAATAAAATAACACAACTATCACCACCTCCATGGGACTCCAAAATAATATTCCCCTATGGGATCATAACATGGTCTTTGAAGTTGATTTAGATGCATCGACATATATCAAGGAAAGCATCTAATCACTTAAAACCATAGCACCGAAAAATTCTAAATCCCAACAATCTAAATGCCAAAGTCTATTCATTTAAATCTGAAAATCCAGCAATCATGAAGCTTCCATTCACGATCTAGAGACCTAGAGTTCAAATATGCACAAATCTTAGAATCCCAAGTTCACATGGATCGAAAAATATAGTCCTCAAGACCTATGGATCTCGAGGTAGAAATCCATGAATCTAAAGCTAAAAATGAAATCCACAAACCAAAATATCCAAAACTCTAAAATTCAATAATCCCAAAACCAAGAAATAAAATATCACAAAAAAATACAATAAGACAAAACATGAAATCCATCTAGATCCCAAAAATATGTCAATATGAATATCCTATCCAAAATCTGAAGTCCTAATGTCAAAGAGCCTATAAATTGAAAATCCCCTCGAATAATAAGTCAAAAAATAATAAAATCCAAAAACTACAATTAAATATAGTAAAAAATTAAATCATACAATATGACATGGTGTGTGAAATTATTGATTCTATTCTACTTCATCCTATGACATTTACTCATGTCTCCATCATCACATCTTTCCATCCACCCATTTTACATAATCAAATCCATAATTCTATGTACCTCCATCACCACATCCATTTCATCCAGCTATATGTCCTCCATCCAACTTGCCCCCCACTCCTGACAACATTCTCTACTATAGACCAACATTCACAACATCCACCAAGTGCAATACCAATAGCATGATCTACATGAAGCAATTATTAAAATGGGATGTTATTAGTGAAAATAGATATTTGAATAAAAATATATATAAAAATAAAAAAGTAAAAAGGTTATGAAATCAAAGAAAAATAAAATAGTAAAAAGAAAAAAAATCATCAAATGGTGAAAACCATTCCATGATACATTTGTAAACATCATCCATACTTATACATTTATATGTAGAAAGATTTCTTCTACCCATTCATTACATCCACCCTTTGCTTCCATTAGCTAGTCATCCATATAAGACCATGGCGCATTTGTAACTATCATGCATACTTATGCATTTATGTGTAGAAAGACTTCTTCCACCCATTCATCCCATCCACCCTTTGCTTCCATTAGCTAGTCATCCATATAAGACCATGACACATTTGTAACCATCATGCATACTTATGCACTTATGTGTAGAAAGACTTCTTCCATGACACATTTGTAATCATCATAGAAAGACTTCTTCCACCCATTCATCCCATCCACCCTTTGCTTCCATTAGCTAGTCATCCATATAAGACCATGACACATTTGTAACCATCATGCATACTTATGCACTTATGTGTAGAAAGACTTCTTCCATGACACATTTGTAATCATCATAGAAAGACTTCTTCCACCCATTCATCCCATCCACCCTTTGCTTCCATTAGCTAGTCATCCATATAAGACCATGACACATTTGTAACCATCATGCATACTTATGCACTTATGTGTAGAAAGACTTCTTCCATGACACATTTGTAATCATCATAGAAAGACTTCTTCCACCCATTCATCCCATCCACCCTTTGCTTCCATTAGCTAGTCATCCATTTAAGACCATCATATCATTTCAATTCATCACATTACATATCGATGCCTATCATATGTATCCTCATCCCACTTTTGACCTTGATAAGGAAGTGGATAAAGTTGCCATATCCACACGGTGAAAGACTAGAAAAGGAGGACAACCAAGGAGACAACCCAAATTTAATGGGCATTTCCTTGGTGTGCAAGGAAAGGGAAAGGGTAAAGAAGGGCATCTGTGCGATATGACCAGGGCTTAAATTTGATGGTCGTATATATGTATTTGAAGATTTTAACTGTAAAATACGGTAAAAAATAAATATTTAACTGTATGTTAATACATGCAATTTATTTTAGAAACTGTAAAAAAAGCAGTTAATATGAAAATTTGACCGCATATATATATATATATATATATATATATATATATATATATATATATATATATATATATATATATATATATATATATATAGTTTTTTTAAAGATTCTAAATATTTTTGAGTTTCTTTAATTCTAGATACTTTTTGAGTTTCTTTAATAGAATTTTTTATAAAAACAACAATCTTCTCCTTCAAACCATTTTTTTTTGTTTTAGTACAAAATATTTCATTTATCTTTTATTAATCTAGTTTTAGAGTTTAATCTTCATTATCCAAACTCAAGAGAAGAAGCAAAAAGTCGGAAAAGGGAGAGATTTTTTTGCACACTTACAACTTACAACAAAAAAGAAAGAAGATTTGCAAAAAGTAAAGAGATTTTGCTGCACAGTTACAACTTACAACGAAAAAGAAAACAATCTTCTCCTTCAAACCATTTTTTTTTGTTTTAGTGCAAAATATTTCATTTATCTTTTATTAATCTAGTTTTAGAGTTTAATCTTCATTATCCAGACTCAAGAGAAGAAGCAAAAAGTTGGAAAAGGGAGAGATTTTTTTGCACACTTACAACTTACAACAAAAAAGAAAGAAGATTTGCAAAAAGTAAAGAGATTTTGCTGCACAGTTACAACTTACAACGAAAAAGAAAACAATTTTGCTGCACAGTAAGAAGAGTAAGATGATTTTCATTTTATTTCTTTTGTTCATTTAAAGAAAATGATTTACAAATCTTATATTAAAAATTTAATAATATTTAATAATATTTACAAATCTTATATTAAAAATTTAATAATATTTACAATTTTATTTCTTTTGTTTGTAGATTTTTTCATCAAACATTTTGGATCACATTTAATTTTATTAAAATATGTAGGGATTATAATTTGAAAATGTTTCAGAGAAAAAAAAGTCAACCTTCTATCAAACATTTTTTTCCATGGTCAAGTACATCCGAAGTTGTAACACCCAATGAAGATCATAATTTTGATTTAAATGAAGACTTAGATATTTTGAGGTACACTGAAGAGTATGTTGATGAATATCAAACAAGAGAAAACAATACACAGAAAAGAAAGAAAACTTGGGAGTAAAACAAGAATTTCGTGAATGAAAAGTAAAGTTTAAGTGGCTGAAATATACAATATATGAAGGAAAAAAAGTTATGAAATGCATATATTGTGAAACACATAATGTAGCTAGACCATGGGGAGCAGGTAATGGTTGCACTAATTTACAACATGATTCATTAGTTACTCATGCCAATTCAAACATTCATAAGATTTCACTAGGTAAATGGACATGTGGGAATGAAAAGAAAGCAAAACCTATTACAGAACATATAGCAAATGTTGATGACATTAACAAGGAAAGAGTCATCACAACTATGAAATTAGTTTTTTGGATGGTTCAAGAGGATTTACCCCTTTCAAAATATGAATCACTTTGCTCTCTTGAAATAACATTAGAGTTACCAAACATGCCAAAGAATAAGGACTACAATTCATACACAAATCAGATGGCTGCAAATCAATTTCTTTTTGCTATATCTAAGTATCTTGAAGAGGTACAAATTGCTAGAATGTTGGATAGTCCTTTCTCCTCTTTGATGTTGGGTGAAAGTATAGATCACAGTTTAGAGAAGCATCTTATGGTCTATGCAATTTTTTTAGACTCAAAAGGGTTGGGGCAACCAACTTCACAGTTTTTAAAGCTCATAAATGTTTGTGATGGAAAAAGAAAAACAATTTATGATGCAATCAATGTTTTAAAAGAAGAAAGGGGGCTTTCAAATACACGCTTAATACTATTTCCACAGATGGTGCTTCATCCATGGTTGGTAGTGAAAATGGGTTTGTTTCTTTTATGAAAAAAGATGTTCCTAATCTTGTAGGTGTTCATTGCATTGCTCATCGTGAAGCTTTAGCTGCATTAGATGCTTCCAAAAGAATTCTTGAATTGTTATTTGTTGAAAAATCAGCAAATGAGGTGCATTTTTGGGTACAAAATTCTACTAAAAGAAACAAGGAACTCCTTTCTTTACAAGAAGTCATGCAACTTGAAACTCTTCAAGCTCTTCAAATTCATGGAGTTAGATGACTTTCAAGAGGACAAGTTATTGAAAGGCTTGTTGTATTGATGCCTCTTATATTGACTTTATGGACAAATGAAAAGAGAGAGTCATGGTATGATAAGGCAAGAATATTTTCAGTTCAATTTTGTTTACACATGCTTGCAGATATAATGCTTATGTTGAACAAGCTGAACAAAAAATTTCAAGAAGAGTATGTTGATGTTACATCATTAGGGGCATCTATTGATATTACTATAAACACTTTAAGCAAGTGGTTTATGAGAAGTGATACATTTGTTGATGGTACCTATTACTTATCTAAATTCTTGGATGCCTCTAAATATGGTTATTTAGAGATTATTGATAAAGAGGGCATTGTTCATAGGCATGAATTGTGGTTTGTGGCAATTTCACATGCACATGGTGATTATGTTGATTCACAAAAACAATCACTAAAACCTTGCATTGATAGTTCATTAGAGAGTTGTAAACAACTTGCAAAAGAATATGCTCAAGCACTTATAGATTGTTTGAATTGAAGATTTCCTAATCTTGTGTTTTTCAACTCTGTAAAGTTGTTTAGTCCTTGTCATTATCTAAAGGATGCTCATGCTAGAGAAGATAATTCAAAGCGTTGGCTTGATAATCTTTTTCAACACATGCAACATACTTTATGTGAGGGAGAAGAAAATGAAACATTATTTAATGTTGAAGCTTGTAAACAAGAGTTGCATATATTTGTTGATACTCTTCGTCTTAGTCGTGAGGGATTATCAATGAAGGAAGCTTGGAGGGTTTTTTGTGTCACAGACTCACATACAAGTTTTCCAAACATGACAAAGCTATGGCAAACAATCCTTACTATTCCATCAAATACAGTGGCATGTGAAAGAGGATTTTCAAGGCAAAACATACAAAAAGATATCCGACGAACAACTCTAACATTAGATATATTGGATGCTTTGATGAGAGCATCTCTAACAATGCTTGATGTATCAATAATGGAATGGAGCAGTGTATGAAATTTGAAAAGATGCCAAACAAAGAAGAATTTAAAATGTTTTAAAAGTCATTTTTTTGTTCACATTTGTAATGGTGATGTATCCCATATGAGGCAAAACACACCAATGCATTATGATTTGTTAGTTTCATTTTAATGTTAGTATGTTACAAGTTCTATGTTAATACTATCATAAATCAATTTTATAACAGACTTTGAGGTTTTTTAAATTAATCTATTTGAAAATATTTATTTTCATGACCTGTGAATGCAACCTTTATATCCTTGCTTCCACCATTGTTTCATAAATTCAGAATTATATAAAAGACAGTTGATGGCCTCTGGTTTTATTCTTGTGATGTTAAAACTGTCTAGTTCATTTACTTATGGAATTGTCTTGCTGCAAAACATGTTTTACCAACTTTGACAACATCCTCTTCCACTGTTTTAGCTCCACCACCTACAATTGAGTCTCCAGGTATTTCATCAAGATAAGAAGTAACTTGAAGCTTCTACTGAAGCCAAGAATGGTATGAAGGGTTAATGGTGGATACTGATTGACCTCATTCAACATTGAAGAACCATCAAGGCCCACTGATCTTTGAGTCTGCTTCAACTGTATCAAATTCTTATAAAAAATTCTAGTGTATTCAGAAGACAGTGATACATCTTCCATTTCAAGCTCCCCTTCAACATCCTCAAGAATGTGCCAAAGCCTTTCTAGAATATAAGGTGAGTTGTTTGTCAGTTCTGGTATTGCTTTAGTTTTTTGGCTTGCCTAACAAGGATCTTGTTGACAGAGTGACCAAAGGAATGAAACTCTTTTTGTATGTCTTCGAACTGCAGTTAATATATGGCATTTACTAAGCTAAAGGACGCGCTAGTCTTGATATTCAGCGTAATGCTTTTAAGTCTGCCGAGAGGCCATTTCCAACCTAGGTACGTTTTCACTTTCATAAAGATCATGTGCCACTACAAGAGGACAAATTTAAGGCTCCCATCAAAGATTATTACAATGGAAAATGAAAAAGGAAGTTCAAATTTGAGATGAATGGACAGCAGGTGAAAAAATTGTCATCTTTTTCGATCTATTCCAAGAGATGATTGCCTAGGTATTGACAGTGCTTCTATGGCAAGAGGAGGCATGTTCCTTATGTTGAAAATGTTCCTGCCCCTCCTATCAATGCCTTATTATATAAAATTTGACTTGCAGTCAAAAAAACAAAATTGTAAAAAAAATTTATGATGTGCAAGGTGGACCGTCAAATTTAAGCCTTGGGCATGACATACCTTCTTGTGGAGGAGAAAAGCATAGGTTGTGAGCTAAAAACTAGCACGCAGAGCAGACTTTGAATCCTCATGACCTCAACAAGTTTGTAGATTTGGGCTTTCTTTTGGGAGAAAATGCAGAGTATATGCGTGATAAATGGTGGCATGGATGATGGTGTCCGAAGAGGGCATTTTAGAGACTAGACGTGGTGTTTGAAGTGACCAACAGATTTTTCATGCCCCCATAACTAGAAAACAGGTGGGAACAGGCGATGAGAGGGTAGGACAACATGGAGGGCAGAAAACATAAAATCTTGACCAGGAGGAAGGCGATGGAATCACGTGGGTGAGTGAACAGAGGGAAAAATGTGAGAAGTGCAGTTACAGCGTCCTCGCCTACGCAGCAACTAGAGCTCAGGCGTCCATCAAAGTGTAAAGGATAGAAGAATTTCGTGAGGAAAGGGGACGAGATCCCTCAAAAGAAATGCATTCCCATGGAATACCTTGATTGCACTATATCTACAAACTTATTTGTAGAAAAGGTTTAGAAACTTTCAAGCAATTGTTTGGTTAAAAGCCAGACTCCATGACCTTTGTCGACATCCTCCCTATTGGTACCAAAGGGAGAGCTTTCAAATGGGCCATGGACATCCATCAAAGTTTAAGGATAGAGGAAATTTGTCAGATGGAGAAGGGCGCTTTACTTGTTTAAAACACACCAGACTTGTTTAAATCAACTCCCACAAAAGGAAATAATTAATCTAGGTTGATTCATGTTTATGTGCATGTGGGTATATTTGTTTTAGACAGTTTGCCAAACAATTATGTGCCACATACATTCTTCCTTATTTTCTAGGGTGTTTTGTTGAGTTGTTGGCATGCTTGTGCATGTCATTTCATTTGCATTATATATCCCTCGACAGCTATCACTATTGGAAGCATTGGGATAGGTTCAGTTGATATTTGAACCATGTCAACAAAAACTAAATGTTAAATATGACACATATAGGGATGTAATTTGTTTTTGAAAGATATCGTAATCCCTTGCTATAAACTCATTGATCAATTTGGAGTAGTTGCAATTAATTGGAACTCCAATAAGATCAATTGTTGTATTATAGAAAAGAGAATTTAAGTTTTACTAGTGCTGAATAGTTTTATTACTATTTAGTATATTGTGATATCTATGATATAAAAGGTATATATTAGAGAGTGATGTTAGGTTGAATTGGAGTTTTGACTTTGAAATTATGTGTAGATTCTTTAATATTTAAGGTGAAATCTAATAGACTATGGTAATCCTTCATTAACCGTAAAATAAAAGGGTGAAGATGGGTACCTTCATTATGGATTGTCCTTGGAGTTCATATAACACCACTTAGACATGGGATTTACAATAATGATGAGTTAAAAAGAATAATTGTACAATCACAATATGTTGTGTATTTGTTTTTTGAATTTTGGATTATGAATAAAGTTGATGATAGTTATTATCTACTGCAATATTATATGATTAAAATGCTAAAGGATAATTGTTATGATCAAGGTCAGTGTTGTGAAAGTTGATTTTGTTGGAAGCATGATTTCCACGAGCACATTCATTCTAGTAATATTAGTAATGAATGGTATTCAGTGGGATGACAACAAAACTTGACCTTCAATTGAAAGTCTTTGATGTCACAAGTGGGTCACACACACACACACACACACACACACACACATATGTATACATATATACATATATATATGTGTGCGTGTGTCTATATATATATACATGGGTAAACCCACAATATTGGTTTAGAATTTTTGGCCAAAGTGGACGTTAAAATAATTTTTTCTAACTAAATCTTCACTTTCGGGCACCTATAGTGGCTAAACTGTGAGAAATTTGAAGATGATGCGAACTAGTGATTTGTGACATTTTGTCTGTAGATTCTAAATATATTTTTTCAAAAATTTTGGAATCAAATTGCACTTCTTTTTCCATCTTCAAAAACTAGTTTTTTTCATAAAACAACATTTTTAAGGAGTGACGCTCACCGTATAACGCATAACTTTTTTTCCATGAAGGATAAAATTCTAATTCTTTTGAATTTAGATTTCTAATTCTGATATCTAGTACTTCCAATTGGTTAGATAATTTTTTATTGAATATTTTTTTTTAATCAAGTTTCGAAGTCAAACCAATTACAATTCAGACATAGGCGGACCAGATAACGCGTAATTTTTTTTGTATGTATCGATATTCAATTTTTTTTTGTTGGATCAAGGACTTCAATATCTAGTGCACTCATATTTTTCAATTTATTTTTTTGATAATTTGCTATTTTTCCACATGTGCAGAACAAAGAGTTTGATTTTCGGTGAAAGCCTATGTTTAATAAAACTAAAAAAAAAAATACATAATAAAACCAAAACATATTAAAATTATAGTCGTTGGATAGCTCGTTTCGAGGACTACCTAATTCCAGTTGGGTTGGTAAAGTCTCCTCCATTTTCATCCTCAACCTGAGCTTTGAAGGGAAAAAAATTCTAATTTTTTTGGTGCCAAAGAGTAGGAAGGTGGGAAAAGGAGGGTTTGCTTGAACTAGGGGGGTTCTAGCGAACTAGGGTTCATTCGAACCCCCTTTCAAAAAGGGGTTTTCATTATGTTTTTTGGCGGGATGGTGGGAATTTGCATTGAATGGGTTCGCTCGAACCCAGGTTCTAGTGAACTCTCTTTTGGTTTGTTCAAATCTATTAGTTCGCTCGAACCCCAAAAATGATTTTTTTTGACATGGGGTCATTTTTTTCAACTTTTCCTTCCTCACTCCAATTGTAAACCACTTTTGTGGGTTCACCCACATATATATATGTCTATATATATACATATACATGTATATATATATCAACACATTGGTGTCATCAAAGTATGATAAAATTACTATCATTTACATTGGAATCAATAAATTTAGCATCTCATCCACATGGGAATTATAATTAGGGTTGTAACAAACTAGTCTTACTCTTCATTTAATCTAATGGGTTTGTGAAAACCAAAGTAATTTCATGTTGAGTAATAAGCCTAGCCTCTATGTCGAGGATATGAACCTTGGGATGTTGAAGCAATATTATGAATTATAATAGGTGGAGATTGACTTGAGACCTCAATATCCTTAAAGATAAGTGTTATAGTATGGGTTGCTAAATTGTGACCCTAGTTGTGATTTCCTATCTACTATTAAGCGCACGTATTTGGATGAAAGGATTTCTATGTAGAAATTCCAAGTGTATGTTCCTTGAGAGAGAGACCTTCTAAGAAGGACTACATGTGACTTAAATCTTGTTTGGAAGTTGGTATGTAAGAAGTCCTTGGGTGAAGGATGCCCCTTCGACCTCAAGTTCATATGGAAGTATTTAGGTGATAACTTCAACTTGTTTGGGGTTATTCTTAAACTTGTTATGAATGTGTTAAAAATTTGATAACTCATATTTAATAATGATATAAATTATGTTAAAAGGATAGATAATGAGGTGAACCATGAGTATTCTTATCGATTATGAATAGTTCACTTGTTGTAGCTATGTGTTTGATTTTGTTTTGAGCTTGGCATGCCATTCCTTAAGATGGTCTACACCATATATAAGAAAAAACTATAACTATTATTGATTAAGGTTGGATATTTTCCCCTTGTCTCTTTCTTATAAAGTACGTGTTTCTACGTAGTGTGTTATGATGGAAAATTTAAAGTGGGATTGATTACTTTATAAGTTAGTTTTTTAGTGTGTACATGTGTTGAGTAGAGACCATCTTATGTGGGTTCAATGTGATTCTTATGTGGCTATAAAATTCAACTCCATACCTATTGGAATATATATATATATATATATATATATATATATATATATAGACTTTTGAATCACTTGATCAATACTTATGAATTCTTATGATGTGTATATCATAATTGAGTTTGATACTAGAGTAGTAGCAAGTTATCATCGGGTCATGCCAATGATGGATGCCTAGAGCTATTGTTGTATCTTATGGACTAGCCAACATTCACCTATACCATGGAGGTGAAGAATTTCCAAGAGGATTTTCAAGATGTGATACTAAAGTGATTGAGTTGTTTGTTACCCCCACCATGTAGGTAATAGAGATTATCTATCTAACCATTATATTGGGAGGGTTAGTAGGTAGTCACCTGTAGCATGAGGGTGATTTATGTTTGATGCTATCCATATTGCGAAGGGGATTAGTTTAGAATATCACCAAGTTCACTAGGTGATACATGTTAGATGTTACCCCTTCCTAGGTGGACAAATTTGTCACCAATGACCTATGGGTGATAAAAATCAAAATCCACTAGCTTGATGGATTAGTAGGATGTGGGAGTCTTGTTAATGGCCTTATGTGATGTTTCTATTAAACTTACTCTTTATCTAGTGATGATTGAAAGTAATATGGGGTACTTTCCCACCATTATAGTTGGTGCAAATGATTAGAAAAAAGGATGGGACCCATGATGTAGTCTAAGATGCACTAACATTCCTTTTCTGGTTGGGATGCACTAAAAGGGTAGGTATTAGTCATTATGTATATGTCTATCAGTAATAGGATTGTAGAGAAATATACAATAAAATGAATGAAAAAATATGCATATTGTAGTATAGAAACTTGTATCCCTTTACATTTTCTCACTTGTTTGGGCCCTCCTTTTTCAATTTGGACTTAATATTGCCTTAATTTAGTGTTGTTAAATGTACACCTTTACATTCTCACACTTATTTGGGAACTCTTAATTAAATTGAGCTTAATTATGTCTTAATTAGACCTTTTATTCATTTACAAGCCTAATAAATTACATTTTCTAAAGGGGAAACTTGACAGTAATTAATGACTAAACATAACACTTTACATTGAGCATTGTGTGTTATAGGTATAGGGACCTAAGACGCATCATGGGCGAATGGGTCCTCCTTAAACCTTTGGACCTAAATTTAAATTATGCTTTTGGTGGTATTTTAACATCTTCAAATCCATAATTCAATGTCGGCTTGTGATATTTGAATTTCAGGAAATTAATGATACATACCTATAGATACAAGGTCATTTCACTAAGTTTCACCTAGGGGTAAGTGCACCAAGATGGTTCCCAAAAAGGGGGCTTAAGTGGCCACTTTTTTTCTGAAATCAGGAAATGTGGACCTTGGACGTGAAATTGAGGATAGTTACACTCAAAATTTTGAGATGGAACAAAAACAAGGATCGAAGTGCTCGAGTCTACTTTCTAAACTACTAATTTATTTTGAAAATGGTTGAGATTAAGGGGTTCAACAAAGGGATGTACACAAATTGGTGCTGTTTTTGTTAGAAAAACATAACATAACAATTCTTGTACGACTTGAGCACGGTGACCTTTTTTTTAGTATTTTTAAAATTGTTACGGTCAGAAGTTAGCTAACAGATCTAGTTGGTGCACAATTTTTCTGATAGTTTTTTAATGAATATTTGATTTTTTACTAATTTTCTAAGTGGGCACTTCCTGAAAAGCAAAATTTTGGCCATGCTCCCCCTACAAATTTTGGAAAGTAATAGATTTTTTTAAATTTTTATTTTTTAAAATTTGTAGAGTGGAGTCTATTTTCTAAAAATGTAGATTATTTGAAATTTCGATGAATGGTTAATTTATAATGAAAAAAAAACCAAACACTACTTTTTGAAAAAAATAGACATACAAACAAAAGAAATTATGGATGAAAGCCCTCACATTGTCAGAAAGTGAAAAAAATTATATCGTTGGAACTTAGCTAAGAGAGAACTTAACATTACCCATGTGTTTGATTTCATCGATATTGAACCAAATACAATTCTGACAGTGAGCACGAACTCGATTATGTGAAAAATTGTAGAATTTGCAAAAAACATGTCTCTGGTGGTTGGGAATGCCCTCCAAACCTTTGGGTTGGTATTCCAAGGAAAATACCAAGCCAAGGCTTGGGGATTCCCAAAGCAAAATATAACATGAGCGAGTTATAATGCATGTGTGTTATTTACTAGTTTTCACTTTTTCTTCTCTGTGGAACATTTTTAACAACAAATAACGCGCTCGTGTTATTTATTCCTTTAGTTAAATGCCAGTTTTTTGAATGTTTTTTCATATGTTTGTATGTATATGTATGCTGGTGTGTCATGTATGTATGTATGCATGTATGTATGCCTATATGTATGTATTTGTGCTTATGGGAGAGAGGGCAAGAGAGGGTGGGAGTGGGAGAGAGTGTGGGAGGGTGGGAGAGTGAGAGAGGGTGGTAGAGAGTGGGAGAGAGTGTGGGAGAGTGGGAGAGAGTGTGGGAGAGTGTGGGAGAGTGGGATTTAGGG
>VDFB02351581.1:29828-54891 GCA_007258455.2 Sequoia sempervirens
TGGAAGAGTGGGAGAGATGGTGGGAGAGGGTGTGAGAGAGGGTGGGAGAGGGTGGGCGAGTGTGGGAGAGTGTTAGAGAGTGTCATATGGAAAGTACATATGAGGTGGGACAAAAAATAGTAGAGTTTAGGAAGTATAAAATAGTGGCATATGCTACAAAAGATGGGTCTAAAGCAAAAAGGTGTGAGTTGGTTATTCAAAAGATTTCAATGTATCAGTTCATGTCCATGTTTTGTGAGAATCTAGTGTATGAGTATGCAGGGCATACCCATAGAGCCCGATGGCTGGACACACAATTCAAGCTATGCAAGGACACCTTTCCACTTGGAAGCATAGTATCAATGGTTGACTTTGCAGAGAACTACACTCTACAACCACAACATGAGGTGTAGTCACAGTATTACAACTCCACATAGGTTTCGATATTTGTGCAAATAGCATTCATACATGCAGCTGAAAGTACAGAGGACGAAAGGAAGGTATTGAGGGAGTATCACTTTTATATTAGTGATGATCGCACACATTGTCCAGAGTTCACGCAAGGTTGCTTCCAGATGTTCTACAAGAATTTGGCTCAGAGGGGCATATCATACGATCGGCATATAATATGGTCAGATAATTGTGCAGCATAGTTCAAGAACGCACGCATGTTCTACTAGTTGTGTAGGATGCATCTCACTACACATGTTCAACATATGTGGAACTTTTGTGATGCTGGACATGGAAAGGGGGAGCATGACGGTGCAGGAGCATGTGTGAAAAGAGCATTAGCACGAGAAGAGTTAAAGTATAAAGACAGTGCATAGTTGACAGATGCAAGATCAATCGTCGAGTGGTGTAATGGTTTGATGGGTCCAGGTAATGAAGGTACATTTTCAGTTCGTAGGTTTTTTTGGTTGATGGATGATACTAACATTGCACCATATGAGGATTTTGTATAGTAACAGGATTGAGTGAGTTGAACTCTTTCCTTAGCTCAAATGCAAGTTCATGGAATATCGATACACATAAGATGGCATGCTTTTGTTCTTCATGTACAATGGAAGCCTAGAATGATTGTGAGTCAGGGGAGTGGGTTGACAAATGGTTGACAAGTTATCTTAGCCCACTTCACACATATCGCCCTCCGATGGCATTGGAACTAACATAGATGGAATCATCAGTCGACTTTGACCATGTATCAAATCTAGTTCAACTAGGTAATATATCTACTTGCTTAGTATTTGAAATTCCATATTGTTATCTTACTTTGTATTGTATTCATACTGTTGACTAATTTCAAGAGATATGCCGCACATATAAATGTAGGGCATGTTTATGTAGTTATTGCAAATGAAGACAACGAAGAGGGTATAGACTATTACTTGTGTCATTGTGTTGAAGCAAAAAGGAAATTGGAATCCCCAATTATACATGGAGAAAAAATTGAATACCCTACAGGCTCAGTTGTTGTTACTGGAACATGGTTGAGAATGTACCCACATAAGAGTGTTAAACATTGGTTGTTTGAGGAATTTGACACGCATCGTAAGATTCTTCATTACTCAAACCTTGTCGTGGCATCCAATGTTCATTTGAGAAAATATCAAGGTAGACCTTTGAACAAGACCTTGTGGAAGGTCCGCAAGTCTGACCATGAGGCAATACTTGACACAATAAAGAGTAGAGCAAACCCGAATGGTTCATTGGATTAATTTGTAAGTATATGCACAACGGTTTTTTAAGTCAATCTAGGTTGGTAGGATATGAGGTTGCAATGTCATATTAGCATGTTGTTAGTTTGGTGTAATGAAGCCTTGAATGGCCTAAATGTGAAAATGTATGCAAATTCATAATGTAAGGGTCAAGATGATGTAATGAGGACATCATAGGGTCACTAGTTTAGGTATGGAAACATTTACATCAATATGTCAAAAGTTGCACATAACAATGTAATGTTGTCAAACCAAAAGTTGTCATTTTGCAAATAATTAGAAGTTGAAGGGTCACACTTGTAAAAGAAGTTGAAAAGTGGTTGTAGTCGGTTGAGGAGGTTGATATGCTTTCAAAAAGGCCTTGTGAACGTTGTATGTTGTTGGCAATCATACTTTTGAAAGCAGAAGCACCAACTCCATCTTTTCAACACTTGAACCTTTGTGGTTTCTATTATTTGGTCATTTGATCATTTAGGGTGTTCTTAGATGGTTTGAGGTCATTCTATTTCATTTAATAAGGATTCAATACCATTTTTGTATGTATTAGGTCAATTGAGTCGTGATGTAAAGAAGTTGATCAATAAGGGGATTCATGTGGTGAACCTTGTAATTTAAGTGTTTTAGGGTTATTTATGTTAAATAAGGGCTTTATAGACCATTTATCATGTAATAGGAATGTTTACACTAGGAATGGTCCTCTTTCACACCCAAACACGTGGAATCGATCCGAGCTACGTTCAACTAGATCGATCCCTTAATGGTCTAAAGGGAAAAATGCATGCAAACTTCAACATGAGGTTACTCGGACATCATGATGCTTAGAAAATTCCTGTATGATCCTATGGGATTGCGTTGAACCCCTCTACAATAACCTCTCTCAGTTTTTGTTATCTCGGAGTCATTTTCCCGTAGTCTCTAGTTTTCAGTTGATGGAAAGTGTCAAATGGAAGTAGTGGAAAGTTGCAAAGTGGTGCAATTTTCGTTCTGCAACTCATGTGACCAAATAGACTATTCCAACACGTTTGAATAGGTATGTTTACGCTAGGCATGGTCCTCTTTCACACCCAAACATGCAGAATCGCTCCGAGCTACATTCAATCGAATCGATCCCTTAAGGGTCCAAAGGGAAAAATGCCTGCAAACTTTAGCATGAGGTTAGTCAGACACCGTGATGCTTAGAAACTTCTCGTCTGATTCTATGGGATAGTGTTGGGCCTCTCTAAAATAACCTCTCTCAGTTTTTGTTATATCAGAGTGGTTTTTCCGTAGTCTCCAGTTTTCAGTTGATGGAAAAAGTGTCAAATGGAAGTAGTGGAAAGTTGCAAAGTTGTGCAATTTTCGTTCTGCAACTCGTGTGACCAAACGGACTATTCCAACACATCTGAATAGGCATTTTTACGCTAGGAATGGTCCTATTTCACACCCAAACATGCGGAATCGGTCTGAGCTACGCTCAACCAGATCGATCCCTTAAGGGTCCAAAGGGAAAAATGCCTACCAACTTCAACATGAGGTTACTTGGACACCGTGATGCTTAGAAACTTCCTGTCTGATTGTATGGGATTGCGTTGGGCTCCTATACAATAAAATCTCTCAGTTTTTGTTATCTCAAAGTGGTTTTCCCAGTCTTTAGTTTTCAGTTGATGGAAAAAGTGTCAAATGGAAGCAGTGGAAAGTTGCAAAGTGGTGCAATTTTCATTCTGCAACTCGTGTGACCAAACGAACTATTCCAACACGTCTGAATAGGAATTTTTACACTAGGCATGTCCTCTTTTGCACCCAAACACATGGAATCACTCCGAGCTACGTTCAACCGAATTGATCCCTTAAGGGTCCAAAGGGAAAAATGTCTACAAACTTCAGCATGAGGTTAGTCGGAAACCGTGATGCTTAGAAACTTCCCGTCTAATCCTATGGGATTATGTTGGGCCCCTCTACAATAACCTCTCTCGGTTTTCACTATCTCAGAGTGGTTTACCCGTAGTCTCCAGTTTTCAGTTGATGGAAAAAGTGTCAAATGGAAGCAGTGGAAAGTTGCAAAGTGGTGCAATTTTCGTTTTGCAGCTCGTGTGACCAAACAGACTGTTCCAACACGTTTGAATAGGCATATTCACTCTAGGCATGGTCCTCTTTCTCACCCAAACATGCTGGTTTGGCCAAAAAAATTTGGAGGGGGGTTCAGTTCATTTTGGGTTCATTGGTACCAAAAACATGTAAAATATATATATATATATATCTATGCAACCTAGAAGCATGAATTAGGATTAGAATATCACATATGATCATATAAACAAAAAAATCACCATAAACTTGAATTTCATTTAAAACAACAAAATTGGCAAAAAAAAAGTGTTTATAACCTACAAAAAAATGTGAATAAAATCACACTGATTTTCGTGTGAAAAAAAACCATGATACCATAGCTTGTTGCTTACTATTATGCTTGGATAGATTTTTTCCAAGCATCCATAGCTTGTTTGAAAGTACTTTTTTTAGGCTTTTAGCCATAGCAGCAAGGCAGTGAATTGTTTGATAAAATGCATTGGTAGACATGTATGAAAAATGTGGTAGCATAGACAAGGCAATGAACTGTTTGAAAAAATGCCTCAAAGAAATGTGCTCTCATGGTGATGGAATGGAATGACAAATTCCATGGCAAGAAAATTGCTATGGATTGTCATGGAATTCCACCACCATTGAGACCACATTTATTTGAAGCTTTTATTCAAATAGTTTGCTGCCTTGTCTATGCTATTGCTTATTAAATTATGCTTTGATAGATTTTTTCCAAGCATCCATATCTTGTTTGGAAGAACCTATTTTATGATTTTAGCCATAGGAGCAATGAGGTGAATTTTTTGATAAAATGCTTTGGTAAACATGTATGAAAAATGTGGTAGCATAGACAAGGCAACAAATTGTTTGAAAAAATGCCTCAAAGAAATATGGTCTCATGGTGATGGAATGCCATGATGAATTCCATGACAAGCAAATTGCTATGGATTGTCATGGAATTCCACCACCATTGAGACCGCATTTCTTTGAGGCTTTTATTCAAATAGTTCACTGGGCCTTGTCTATGCTATTTCTTATTAAATTATGCTTTGATAGATTTTTTTCCAAGCATCCATAGCTTGTTTGGAAGCACCTATTTTAGGATTTTAGCCATAGCAGCAAGGAGGTGAACTATTTGATAAAATGCTTTGGTAAACATGTATGAAAAATGTGGTAGCATAGACAAGGCATTGACCTATTTGAAAAAATGCCTCAAAGAAATGTGGTCTCATGGTGATGGAATGCCATGGAATGCCATGACAAGCAAATTGCTATGGATTGTCATGGCATTCCACCACCATGAGACAACATTTCTTTGAGGATTTTATTCAAACAGGTTGCCTTGTCTATGCTATTGCTTATTAAATTATGCTTTGATATATTTTTTCCAAGCATCCATAGCTTGTTTGGAAGCACCTATTTTAGGCTTTTAGCCATAGGAGCAAGGAGGTGAACTGTTTGATAAAATTCTTTGGTAAACACCTATGAAAAATGTGGTAGCATAGATAAGGCAGAGAACTATTTGAAAAAATGCCTCAAAGAAATGTGGTCTCATGGTGATGGAATGCCATGACAAATGCCATGACAAGAAAATTACTATGGATTGTCATGGCATTCCACCACCATTGAGACCACATTTCTTTGAGGCTTTTATTCTAATAGTTCGTTGCCTTGTCTATGCTATTTCTTATTAAATTATGCTTTGATAGATTTTTTCCAAGCATCAATAGCTTATTTTGAAGCACCTATTTTAGGCTTTTAGCCATAGTAGCAAGGAGGAGAACTATTTGATAAAATCCTTTGGTAAACATGTATGAAAAATGTGGTAGCATAGACAAGGCAGAGAACTATTTGAAAAAATGCCTCAAAGAAATGTGGTCTCATGGTGATGGAATGCCATGACAATCCATAGCAGCAAGGAAATGAACTATTTGATAAAATGCTTTGATAGACATGTATGAAAAATGTGTTAGCATAGACAAGGCAGTGAACTCTTTGAAAAAATGCCTCAAAGAAATGAGGTCTCATGGTGATGGAATTCCATGACAATCAAAATAATTTCATTGTCATGGCATTCCATCACCATGAGACCTCATTTCTTTGAGGCATTTTTTCAAGAGTTCACTACCTTGTCTATGATATTGCTTACTATTATGCTTTTGATAGATTTTTTTGAAGCATCCATAGCTTGTTTGAAAGCACTTGTTTTAGGCTTTTAGCCATAGCAACAAGGCAGTGAACTATTTGACAAAATGCTTTGGTAGACATGTATCAAAAATGTGGTAGTATAGACAAGGCAGTAAATTGTTTGAAAAAATTCCTCAAAGAAATGTGGTCTCATAGAATGCCATGACAAGCAAATGCAATTGGGAGTTGCTCCTAGTTATTAGTTATGCAATGTGAAGTAATCGCATAACTACTTAGGTTGACTTTGTAAAAACTATATATTGTAATTGAAATTTTGTCATCTATCAGCATCTAGTTATTAGTTATGCAATGCTTTGAGTTTGAAATATGTGCAATGCAATGTAATCAACGATATGAATATAAACTACAAAAATATACTTTTTACAATTTATTAGTTAAACTCTTTATTCTATTTGCTCTCTATATCTCTATGCTATGGAAATGCCTTTAATTTTTTTTTTTAAAGTTTTTATCTTAGAAATTGTTCTACTTTTTTTTACCTTTTTTTTTTAAATCTGATTTTTTTCTTATTTTTTCTAGACTTTTTCCTGATTTTTTCAAAAAATCTTATACTTTTGGTTTGTCAAATTTTTCCCCAAAATATTTTTTTTGCTATGGTATACACACATATCTTTTTGTAATATCAAGGATACTTTTTGAAACTTCCATGCATTGCTAATCTAAAAGGAAAAGTCTTTTGCCTAATCTATATGCAGCCATACTTTTGACATTGTCAAAAAGAGCAAATATGGACACCATCGATAAAATAGATTTGTATTAACCAAATAGCCATGTACACATACATCAATTATGTCGATATAAGTATAAAATATAGTTACAAAATAGCCATATAGGCTTATGCTTGAATTCCATATAGGCATACAATGTCAAATATATCCAATACAAGATATGTACAAAATTGCCATCTAGGCATACAAGAAAGGGCTTTGGAATCAAAATTCATTTCTCTCCATGCTCTGGAAATAATTTTTTTCCCTTTGTTTGGCGATCTAATGGCGATAAGTCTGTCTGTCATTTATGTTGTGCTTGAGGAGTGCTCCTGCTGCTCCTCCTATAGTTTAGCTCCTGGTGAAGTCTTAACTGTTACAATAAGAAGTAAAGACATTAATATATAGAAATTACATTATAAGAAATGATATATTTAACAAAATAATCACTTACTGACATCTCATGATCACTCTCCACGATGGAAATATTTGCATGCTGATGCTTAGGCATGCTCAAGCCCTGTATAAACCATCCAAATAGGAATTAAACTACGAATCAATAATGGTTTGATTTTTCACTAGAATTAACATCTATAACAACAAATGTAAATTGAAATTTAGTAATTTTCCTCATACCTCCTCTATCAGAGCCATGGAGGATTGTATAGTGGATGAAACACCGATATCCATTGCCCTTGTAACATTTTGAGGTGTTCCCACAACCAACATCTGAAAATAAAACAACAAATTATTCAATCACAAAAAAGTTACAATAGCGAGATCATCCATGTCATGACTTATAATGTATGAGATCTAATGAACAAAATTTTGAGTACAACTATTAGGCTATATATTTCTAGTAGGCCTTGGCACTTCAATAGGAAGACCAAGAATGATGGGGAGAAGAACACATACTCCATTTTGAAGGATGGGAAGACTTACAACCTTTCAACTCTCCTAGAAGAAGACAAGGAAAAGCATGAAGGGCCTAGTGTTTTGATGGTGGGTGAGAAGGAGTTCATGAAGACCTTGAACAAAGGAGGAGGAAGAGGATTCTTCCTATTTATGAAGCCAAAAGTGAAGCAGATTTTCCCACAAAGAAGAAGGAAGATGCACCAAACGAAGTCCAAGAGTTGTTGGAAAGGTACAAGGACATAACGGTGAATGAATTACCTAGTTCCCTACCTCCCATTAGGGATATAACCCACCATATTGATTTGATTCTAGGGGCTAAATTTCCTAATAAGGCTGCATACAAGATGACACCTGCTCAAAATGAGGAGATTACAAGACAAGTGCAAGAGTTGACGGATAAAGGGCTAGTGAGGAAGAGTTTGAGACCATGTGTTGTTCCTACTATCCTAGAACCAAGGAAGGATGGGAATTGGATGCTTTAAACTGATTCAAGAGCCATTAATAGGATCGTGCTATCAGATATAGGTTCCCTATGCCAATAATGGAGAACCTCATGGATTGTCTATCAAGAGCATCTTACTTTTCAAAGATTGATCTAAAGAGCGGGTACCATCAGATAAGGATCAGAGAGGGGGATGAATGGAAGACAAATTTTAAGACTAATGAAGGACTCTATGATTGGTTGGTGATGCCCTTTGGGTTATCAAATGCCCCTAGTACATTTATGCACCTTATGAATGAGGTATTGAGACCTTTCATTGGAAAGTTTGTTGTAGTTTATTTAGCTGGCATCCTTGTGTTTAACAGGTCTAAAGAAGAACATTTGAAGCACCTTGACATGGTACTAAGGAGGTTACAAGAGGAGAAGTTGTTGATCAACATGGAAAAGTGTGATGTGAATTCATGAAGGAAGAACTAGTCTACCTTGGTTTTGTCATCTCCAAGGGAAGTTTGAAGATGGATCCTTCAAAGGTGCATGCTATTCTTACTCAAGGCCAACACCAAAATCCATGGGAGATGTGAGAAGCTTCCATGGACTTGGAAGATTTTATAGAAAGTTCATCAACAACTTTAGCCAAATTTGTGCACCAATCTTGGACACCATCAAAGGAGGTAACAAAGGTAAGTTTTCTTGGAAAAATGAGGCTAATAAAGGGTTTGAATATCTGAAAATGAGAGTAGCACAATAGCCTATAATTGTGCTCCCTGATTTTGATAATTTTTTTACCATTGAGTGTGATGCTAGCAATCAAGCAATAGGGGCTATTTTGAGCCAAGAAGGCAGACCTGTTGCATTTTATAGTGAGAGGCTGAATGAAGCAAAGAGGAAGTATTCTTCCTATGATTTGGAATTGTATGCTATGGTCCAAGCCCTCAAAAAGTGGCGGCACTACTTGTTACCTAAATAATTTGTTTTTTATAATGATAATCATGCCTTGAGTTCTTTGAATGCACAAGACAAACTCAGTCATAGGCACATGAAGTGGGTCGAGTCTTTGCAAGCCTATACTTTCACAATAAAGCATAAGAAGAGCCAAGAAAATAAGGTGGGATATGCTCTCAATAGAAGGTCACTTGTAGGGCAAGAGATATAACTCCAAAGCATGGGGGTTGAAGCATTGAAGGATATGTATCATGAAGATTCACATTTCAAGGAGGTATACAATGTTTGTGAGCAGCATTTGAATTATTTTCATGGTGAATTCTCTGAATTTTTATTGAAGAATGGTTTTCTCTTCAAAGGAAGCCAATTGTGTGTGCGTAAATGCTCAATGAGGGAGAATATCATAAAGGAGAAACATAGTGGGAGTCTTGGAGGTCACTTTGGCCTTGACAAGACCTTAGAACAAGTTAGGATATTTTACTATTGGCCAAAGTTACAAGTGGATGTGAGAAGGTATGTGGAAGGTTGCATAATATGTCAAAGGGCAAAGGGAACTTCATCAAATGCAAGACTCTATCAACCACTGCCCATTCCCAATAGGCCTTCGGAGTGTGTAAGTATCAACTTTGTCTTGGGGTTGCCTAGAACCCAAAAAGGTTTTGATAGTATCTTTGTGGTAGTTGATAGATTTAGTGAGATGGCACATTTTTTTCCTTGCAAATGCACCAATTATGCATTTCATATAGTAGGTCTCTTCTTTAAGGAGGTTGTTAGGATACATGGACTGCCTTTAAGCATTATTTCTGAAAGGGATTCTAAATTCAATGGTCACTTTGGACGACCTTGTGAAAGAAACTCAAGGCAAAAATCTGTCTTTTAGTTTAGCATACCATCCACAAATGGATTGAAAAATTAAAGAGGTGAATAGATCATTGGGAAACCTTTTAAGATTCCTTACCAAGGAGCATGGACAAGCTTGGGATCTGATTTTACCTCAGGCTAAATTTGCATATAATGACTCCATGAATAGGAGCATTGGTAGAAGCCGTTTTGAGGTAGTCTATGGCATGCACCCTAGAGGGGTCTATGAACTAAGAGATCTACAAGGAGTTGCTAGGAGAAGTGCTCAAGGTGAGGACTTTGTTGTTACAATCAAGGATATTCATCAACAATTGAAGGAAACCCTTCAAAAGAATGTTGAAAAGTATAAGAAAAAGGCATATTTAAAGAAGAGGAATGTCCAATTCAAGGTTGGAGACTTGGTGATGGCACACTTGAAGAAGGAGAGACTTCCAAAAGGAAAATATAACAGACTCATGAAGAAGAAGATAGGACCTTGCAAGGTGGTCTACAAGTTTGGCCAAAATGCTTATGAAATAGAGCTACCTCCTGGGGTGGTAATCTCTCCTATCTTCAACATTTCTGACTTGTATCCTTTCAAAGCTTTTGTGATATGATTGAGTGCTTGGTTACTATCAAACTAATGATATGATTGATGTTGCTAAATTTTTTTAAGGTGTATAAGACAGGTTTGGTGACTTTGATGGTTGGATGGGTGACTATTATGAAGCCCTTTGAGCAAATTGGTGATTAACCACAAGATGATTGTAGACATCTAAATTTAATCACTCCCATATGATTAAATTTACTCCCTTTTCGTCTATCATATTAAATATTAATTTATTAAATTAATATTACACTTTTCGTCTCATATCTGTAAAGTATTTAATTTAATAACTAAATGCTTTATCTTTCACCTTCTTCCTCTCTAAATTAAATAAATACACCAATTTATTTAATTTAGTCATTTTTGACCCTTTTGATTTAAAATCAATTTAAAATTCTTCACTCTCTCTCTCCTTGTCACATCCTCCATGATCTTGCTCTAATCTGAATTAATTTAATTAATTCATAATTATGATGTGCATCCTCTTAATCAAAGATTAATGGCACATCCTCCTACATTTGCCACTTGCCTCTAATCTTCCATTAATTATTCTAATCCAGTATTTGCACAACCTTAACCAAGGTCATTAGCCATATTTAGCACCACCTTTTTAGTCAACCTTTGCATTTATCTCTTTTTAGCATTGACCCTCTTTCCCATGTGAATTTTTAATTCACATTTATTTATCCTAGATTCTATGTGAATTTTTAATTCACATTCCATCTTCCAAGGCTTCTAGAACCTTAGGACTTGTCACATCATCCACATGTGACCAAGTCCCCTTTTTGGAGCTCACCTTTTATCCTTTAGACTCTCCCAAGAATGTGAATTTAATTCACATTTATTTCTCCAACCACCTCTCCTTTTCCCATGGAGATTTTTGAGGAATTCCAAAATTCCTCAAATGTCACTCTCACTTGGGGACAAGAAATTCCTTTTTGAAAATCTTCTCACTCCCCAAGGTACTTGGAGGTACTTGTCCTTCCTCCACCTCATGTACCTTTTGGCCACCTCACTTACACCTCATCTCCCCTTAGCCATCACATCAAGAAGATGTGAGGGCTTGTGAGTTCTCAACCCACCATAGCCCTTCATCTTGACCTTGTTGGATGAATCTCAACCATTGAATTCTCTAGAAAATTCAAATTCTCCTATAAATACCCCCTCCTCAAGGGCATTTACAACACTTTCATTTTGAGCAACCTTATGCTGCCAATTTGCATTCTCAAGCATTTGCTATCATTTAGCCATCCATTTAGTCATTTTCCATTATCAATATTGCATCTAGTAACATCAAAAGCCATCTAAGGAGCATACAAATTCATCTAAATCAAGGGCCAACCAAGGAGTCTTCAACAGGAAGGAAGGTATAATCGATTTGCATTTTATTTCATCTATTTTCCTTGTTTTATCACTCTTTAGGCTAATCATTGAAGTGTTCTTAGTGTTTTATCATTTGCATTTTAAGATATTTTGCACATTAAAGTAGGGTAAAATTCCAAGGTACACATTTCTGGCACGCCCGGTGGGACCCACAAACAGGTTCTTGCATTTAACCTTCATTTTTGCTAAGTATTTTGCAGAAAAAGGTCACAGAAAGGCGGAAGCACCATCTTTTTTACTGCAGAAAGGCAGAAGCACCCTCTGTCTTACCGTAGAAAGGCGGAAGTGCCCTTTATTTTACTACAAAAAGGCAGAACCGCCCTCTGTTTTGCCGCAGAAAGGCGGTAGCGCCCCCTATTTTGCCGCAGAAAGGTGGAAGTGCCCTCTTGTCTACTGCAGAAAGGCGGTCATGCCCTATATCTAAAATTTTTATTTTTGCTAACAGTTTGCTGCAGTTAGGCGTATACGTCATTTTGCTTAAAAAATATTTTCTAACACTTTCTTGCACTAGGGCATACAACTTTTGTTTTTAAAAAATCTAATAAAGTTTGCTACAGAGGGGCGGATACACCCTTTTATTTTTGAAAGACTCTTTTCCTCTAACATTTTGCTGCAGAAAGGCGGAAGCGCCCCTTGTTTTGCTACAGAAAGGCGGAAGTGCCCCTGTTTTACTACAGAAAGGTGGAAGCGCCCCTGTTTTACTGCAGAAAGGCAGAAGCGCCCTTGTTTTGCTGCAGAAAGGTGGAAGCGCCCTTGTTTTACTACAGAAAGGCAGCTACGCCCCAAAACAACACAGTTTGGAAGCATATTATGGCGTAATCGACCAAGAACGAAGGATAAGATAGCTAATGTTTGCTTGTAGGGCCACCTATTTGATCAAATTTTTGAAAAATTATCCTTGTTGTTTGAACATAGTCTAATTAGGGGGAAGTAACCTTTATTGCTTGCTGTGTTTTTTTATTATTGTGTCACCCAAGGGGGCATTAATTTGTTTTCACTTTCCCCTTGCACTTCATGTGAGTCTAGGGAGTAGTTGGAAATGGTTAGTGTCTTCTTCCTAGTGGGACCTGCTTGGGGATTTCATCACCCCAAGGGACGATTCCAACTACACGTATCAGCGGGGTATATAAAGGGGGGAGAACGAAAGTTGTACCCCAATCCAGTCATGTCGTAATTGGCGGAGCGTCGAAGCTAGGGTGATACCTAGATAGACGTGAAGAGTTGGTCTAAGCCTTTTAGTATCTCGCTGGGGTTCTCGACTCACGCTTGTGATGGGCTGGTGTTCACAGTTGTGCCTCACGTACCGAGAGTATATCGAGGACTCCCTAGAAGCCTTGTGCATCCTAGATTAAGACCTTTCCTGGCCATACCCTTAACATTAATCATAGGGTTGTGCTTGCTTGAAGTGTTCTCTTGTGAAAAACCCATGAAATCTTTGATACATTGGCGTTATTTTATCATTTTGAGTCCTTTCCATAGCCATTGCCATCAAAACCAAGCTCTGTCTTACTGCAGAAAGGTGGAAACGCCCCTGTTTTACTGCAGAAAGGCGAAAGCGCCCCTGATTTACTGCAGAAAGGTGGAAGCGCCCCTGATTTACTATAGAAATGCCCCTGATTTACTACAGAAAGGTGGAAGTGCCCCTGATTTACTGCAGAAGGGCGGAAGCGCCCCCTGATTTACTACAGAAAGGCGGAAGCGCCCCTGATTTACTGCAGAGGGGCAGATTTTCCCTCCTAAACACCCAAAATCACCCCATTTGGATCCGTTTAGCCTCTAAACCATCATTTAATCATTCCCAACCATTATCTTATCATCCTAAGCCTCCATTTCGTCACTCTAAGTCTTCCAAAACCTCTATTTGATCAGTTTAAACCTCCATCTTATCATTCCAAATCTTTGTTTAACCATTCCAAATCCCCACTCATTTTCCACAATCATCTTCAATCCACCCGTTCATTTTAATTTCCTCATATTCCATTCAAAATTCCACACCATCACTTAGCGAACATCGTCATCACCAAACACCACTCATAACCAAACCGCCTTAACCTTGTATTACAAAGTGGTTACCCAAATTGACCATAGCATTTGAATTTGATTATTAGTCTTTAAATTCAACCCCAATCAATTTGCTTCCATCTTGAGGTGAATTCGGTGTCATAAGTTATCATCCTCGGCCCAATCAATCCATTCCTATTTTAAGGTGGATTCGGTGCTGTAATCATCCTCTTAATCAATCAAAGCTCTAGGTCACTAAGGGTAACTTCTTTTTATCAAACTTAAGGTCTCTCTCACATCTTTCATCATCTAATCATACCCATCCAATGATCCAAATCTATCAAAACCAATTATTTGATCAAATTGTCCAATCAATCAAATCACATCCGTTCAACCAATGCTATCCTATTGATCTTATCCAATTCAATCAAAGTCCAATCTAGCCAATCAAAATCTGATCCCATCAAAATACGATCCAATCCAATATATCTAAACAAAATATGATCAAAATCCAAATCCCATCTCATCCAACTACAATCAAGTCATTCGTCAAAAACATCTTTATAATCCAGCCATAGCACATTTGCATGCCCATTCGAACTAGGTCACAAGTTAGGAGACAAATGGAACAACAACAAGGTAAAAATTCCCAAGCGAACATGTCTCAAGACCTTAATAACAATACAAATCCCACCAATGGTGCAAATATTGCTCAAGATCCTAAGAACATCCCACAAGATCCTCATAATGGTACTTCATCACACTCCAACACCGAAAATCAGAACAACTCACCACATGGTGAAGAGAGTATGGCTAATCAACCTGAACTTACACTTGAGGAACATTTTAGTAATCCCACCAATGTGCAAATGACTGACCGTCTGCTTGAAAAACATGGGGAAGAAATTTTGGCCCACCTAATTGAGAAGGGTGTCAAACCCCCCTCCGGTGTTGACTTGTCCAAATATAGGGGTTCCCCATCTAACGTACTCCAAGGTTCACAAAATGCACTAGAAGGTTCATACTTCCCCAATGTTCCTCCAGTTGAGGGTTGGCATCAACCTGAATTTGGCAATGCTGTTCTCTATCATGTTAACTATCCCCCACATGCTTCAACCTTAGATATGGGAGGTCCTCAAGTGCCTGATCCCAATAATCCTTTTGCCTATGGTATGCCACAAAATGTTCCACAACCTCCGCCATTAACGTTAACAACACCCCCTCCTTTGAATCAACCTACAGTCAACACTGGGGGTACCCCCTTTACCACATCGCTTCCACCTCCTGGGACCACAAATCTACCATCTCAACAGCTTCACCAATCCAACATTCTGCCTCAATTACCTCCACAAGGCACCCCCCAACTGAATGTTTTGGGTGGTACCCAACAACCCCCTTTACAAAACGCTTCTACGCTACCTCAGCCATCTCATCAGCAACCACCTACACATAATACTTTGGTCTCTTCACAACAACCACCCTACCAACCACAAGGAAATCCATCTCGACCTATTGCTCAAACCATATCTCACTTTCTCGCATCCATTTTGTGTCCGCAGGCTCAACCGCAACACAACATCCTATCTCGACCCGTACAATAGTTGACATCACAACAACAACTCCCTCAACACTACTACTATCACAATCAACAGTAATTTCACCAACAACCGCTTTATGCGACCTCCCAACAATCACAACAATACCTTCAACACCAACAAACCAATATGCAACAACCCATCCAAGCTCCTCAACAACCTACCCCACACTTTTATCAAACAAATCCGTACTATACCCCACAACAACAACCCCCGTATCAACAAAATCCCCTGTCTTACCAGCAAGGCATATCATCATCCAACCATCCAAATCTGTATTTCAACAATCTGACGCTCTCTCACCAGGATCCTTTATCATCTTATCATCAATATCCCCCCAACCCGCCACCGGCCAACTCGGATCTGTTGGAAATCAAAGCGACATTGAAAGACCTTCAAGCAGGGACGGGTAAACAATCATTCAAATTTGAAAACATATGCCCATATCCATTTGATCCCTCCATCTCATTAATCTCGTTTCCTAAACATTTTGAAATACCAAAGTTTGACAAATACAAGGGAAACAAAGACCCTAAGGCTCACTTGCAGGAGTTTTACTACCAGTGTCAAGAAGTTATGTACAATGACAACTATCTCTTGCGCCTATTCCCATGAAGCCTGGCAAGCCACGCCCTGGATTGGTTCATGACTCTCGAAAAAGGGTCCATAAAAACTTTTGCAGACCTATCAGAAAAATTTGTATCCTACTTCTCTTTCAATTTGGAGAAGGAAACGAACACCTTAGATCTCCTCAAAGAGAAACAACGTGAGGGGGAAACCTTTACTAGCTACCTACAATGGTGGTGTGCATTAGCAAGCCGAATGAAGACCCCTCTCAAAGAAAAAGACATGGTAACTCTTTTCGTGGAAAACTCTCACCCTGACATGGCCCATAATTTTAGGTTACATTGTGTCACCACTTTCGTGGAGATAGTAGAAAAGGGACCCATCCTTGAACGTGCCCTTATTGCCAAAGGACACATCAAAATACATAGTCATGATAAAGAGAGGTCATTTGGCGATAAACCACGATTCTGGAACAAGAACAAGAATGCGGTGAATGAAGGCGTGACAGACACTAAACACGTCCAAGTGGCTAATGCATCCCAAAAACAACAACCATTTGTACCTAATGCCATATCTATACCATAGGGGGCACCTCGTCCTCCTTAATAGTCAAACCAGAACAATCAGGGGAACACCAAACGTCAATACGCTCAATTAGGAGAACCTCTGAGTGTTTTTTTTAATAAGTTGTTATAAATCAACTACCCCGTCACATACCCTGTCACCAAGCCATTTGATGAGTCCAAACCCAAGCCCACATGGTTTAAGGAAAATGAATATTGTGAGTTCCATAAAATCAAAGGACACTCTTTAAACAAGTGTCAGGGTCTGAAAAACTATGTCCAAGATCTCATTGATCGAGGTGATATCAAGGTTGACCCCAGTCAAGCTTCGTCATCCAATGCTCAATTATAGATATATCAAAACGCCTTTCCGAACCATAATCAAGGCCCAAGCACATCTAGCAGTAATCCCCAAGGAAACAACACAAATAATGTGAGCTACAAGAATGTACCCTTCAATTATGAGGGTGTTATTCATTACATTGAGCAGGGGGAACCCCGTGTATCCATGATACATGTTAAAGCCAAGGAACCTCAATGTGTTTTCACTACACAATGAGCCCGCATCACTGTCCCTGCAGCCTCTGTGCCCGCCCAATCAACTCCTATAAGATCTTAGTACAACATCCTTGATCACTTAAGAAAGACCCCTACTCATGTATCCATTTTGGATTTGCTTAAGTCTTCCCCAGTACATCAAGAAATCCTCAACAGAGCCCTGCAAGAAACCCGTGTGCCAAATGACATCGACCCCACACAATTCCAAGCTTTGGTGGGACACTTGGCTTTATCTCATCAACTACACTTCAGTCAAAATGATATGCCAAATATTGATGTCAATCATAATCGCCCCTTACATATCGAAGTCGTGGTTGCTCGCTATAAAATAAAAAGGGTCTTGGTAGATAATGGCTTTGCCCTCAATTTGTGTACTTTGAAATTCATAAAATAGGTGGGGTATACTCAAGCGGATTTAAGTAACCAGATCATCACAATCAAAGCCTATGATAATGCAGAAAGAAATTCAGAGGGAATTATCAGTCTTCCTATCCAAGTGGGACATGTGCTTCAATACACTACCTGTCATGTCCTTGATCTGGACTTACCATATAATCTCCTCCTTGGCTGCCTGTGGCTCCATGCTATGCAAGCCGTCCCCTCCACATACCATCAATGCCTGAAATTCCCCGTCAATGGATAGGAAGTCACATCTATGCTGACCCCCAACCATTTGAATATTGCCACGCTCTAGAAGTGTCATTTCCCCATTTACATTATTGTCCTGGGGTTGAAATGGGGGCATCCCAGTCATCATCCGCTAATCCACCCTCCATCGTGATAACCACTCCATCCTCCACCACTAATCCTATGGTAACAAAAGTCCAGATCATTGACAAAGGGTGTGGTGAATATGAAATGCATACGACTCTCAATGTAGCAACCATGCCACCGTCACCACATGAGTATGGTCAACCTTTGCATGCTACACAAAAGGAAGACAAGACTATCACCTTCAATGGTAAAGACATCCCTACCACCACTTTCAGATCCCCAAGTGTCAAGATAGATGCACCAAAAGAGGACATAAGCCAATGGGTCTACCGAGAAGAACCCCAGCCGGACCCTCCTCTAAAGGAATATTTTCAGGAAGCATATCCGTGGTCAACTAAGTTTGCAGAAAAATATAACTACCAAGGTAGGGGCCTAGGTAAAGAAGAACAAGGCCGGTTGCAACCTATTGATAAACCAAAGCTACCAAAAAACATAGGCATTGGGTATGATAGAAAACAACAAAGCCTTGTAACATCGTCTAATACTTCCAATAGTATCATCGTGGACAATGGCTCATTGGAAGACATACCCGAGGAAGAATCCATCATACATACGTACAATGACATCGATCACACTGACTTATCATCCATGTTTGAATGCCTATCCCTTTGTCACCCTGAGCTTATTGATTGAGACCTACGTAATACCACACCTGTCAATATGTTTGCTGATACATATGTCAACCTTATGGGCTTGGGGGAGGATGAACACTCCATTCGCAAAAATAAGAATAAGAAAAGTAAAAAATGGTCATCTAGTGAAAACCTCCCTGAGGCGCTTCCTGACCTTGAAAAAGTAAAAATAAAGGATGCATCCGATGGTGAAAACCTCAAAGAGGTGCCGGAAGATGGAGATGTTCATCTTCCCCTTGTAGGAACTCAGTTATCTACCCAATCATCTATTCCAATTGAAGAGACTCAAGAAGTTAATCTGGGTACTGCTGAAAATCCTAAAATCACCTATGTGGCTAAGTCACTCTCAGAGCAAGAGTATCCAATCATCATGCACCTACTCTGAGAGGGAATCATCAACTTTGCTTGGTCATATTGACACATGCTAGGCTTAGACCCCGCCTTAGTAGTTCATCATCTAGACATTCGCCCAGATGCCAAGCCTGTCAAACAAAAGCTCCATAAGATGCACCCGCAGGTAGCATTGTTAGTCAAAAAGGAATTGGAAAAGTTACTAGAGGGAGGATTTATTAGACCAATTGACTACTCTGAGTGGATCTCCAATATAGTACCGGTTGCTAAACCAAATGGAGATATTCGGATCTGCACAAACTTCAGGGACCTTAACAAGGCCTGCCCAAAAGATGACTTCCCTCTGCCTAACATTGACATGTTGGTTGACTTGACAGCAGGACATGAGATGTTATCCCTTATGGATGACTTCTCTGGTTATAATCAGATTCGAATTGCACCTGAGGACCAACACAAGACCGCTTTCACAACACCTTGGGGCACTTTCTGTTACAATGTTATGCCCTTTGGTCTCAAAAATGCGGGGGCAACATATCTGAGAGCAATGATGGTCATCTTCCATGACCTCATCCATATCATCATGGAGGATTATGTCAATGACTTGCTAGGAAAATCAAAAACACGAGCAGAACATCCTATCATCCTGAAGCAAATCTTTGAACGGTTAGAACATTACAAGTTGTGGCTAAATCCAAAAAAGTGCGCCTTTGGGGTTACATCAGGAAAATTGTTGGGTTTTATAGTCTCCCGAAGGGGTATTGAAGTTGATCCCACCAAGGTAAAGGATATTTTGTACATGCCACCTCCACGCAATCTGAAGCAGTTAAGAAGCCTCCAGGGGAAGGTGCAGTCCATCCGTCGGTTCATAGCCCAGCTCACAGATAAATGTCAACCATTCACTCATCTTTTGAAGAAAGATTCCACCTTCCAATGGACCCAGTAGTGTCAGATGGGTTTCGATAAAATTAAGGAATACTTAGCTCATCCACCAATCTTGATGCCACCTATTCCAGGAAAACCCCTCCTGCTTTACATCTTTGCTACTTCAGTCGCACTGGGGGGCATTGTTGGCACAACATGATGAGTCGTTCAAAGAAAGGGCAATCTGCTACATCAGTCGAACATTGGTTGGCTATGAGTTAAATTACTCCCCCATGGAAAAAGCTTGCCTTGCGCTAGTCTTCAACACACAGAAACTCTGTCATTACATGCTCAGCCATTTAGTCAAATTAATAGCTAAAATTGATCCCTTGAAGTATTTGTTATCTAGAACCACTCTGACTGGCCGCATGGCCAAATGGGTCATGCTCCTAAGTGAATTTGACATAGAATATGTAGAGCGAAAAGCCATAAAAGGACAAGTCATAGCTGATCAATTGGCTGAGGCACCATTAGTAGATGCCTACCCACTAGACACTAAATTACCAGATGAAGAAGTCTACACAGTTACAGAAGCACCAGCTTGGACACTATATTTTGATGGCTCATACACTCATAATGGATATGGAGTAGGAATTTTATTAATTACCCCTCAAGGTGACTACATCCAAAAATTATTCAGGATAGCATTCCCATGTACCAACAACATCATAGAGTATGAAGCCCTACTCACTGGCCTCCGAATTGCAAAACAGTGGCATATAACTCACCTAAAAGTCTTTGGTGATTCTTTGCTAGTCATTAGACATGTTAATGATGAATTCCTCACGAAAGATGATAAACTGTTACCCTATAAGTGTATGGTGGATGATTTCAAGAAATATTTCACTTTCATACAATTTGACCAAATCCCTCGGGTACAGAATAAAGCGGCAGACGCAATGGCCACTATTGGTTCCCTGATTGACATGCCTAAAGACCGAACAAAATGTGAGTTTCTTGTTGAACAACTTTTAATCCCTACATATGATGTTCTTGAGACTGATATGGTGTGTGATATTGTAGGTCCCGCCTCCCCTTGGTATCAGGACATATACACTTATCTCCGTGATAATATCATACCCCCAGAACTTACACACAACCAACACAAATCCTTTATCCATCGCTCTTCCCGCTATATCATTGTTAGTGATACGCTTTATCGTCGCGGGTATGATGAAATCCTCCTTCGATGTCTAAATGAGATTGAGGCCCGCGTGACACTAATGAAAGTTCATGGTGGTATTTGTGGAGCTCACTCAAATGGGATGGCTCTGGCCAAAAAGATCCTATGAGCTGGATATTATTGGCCTACATTGGAACATGATGCTTGTGAATTTGTGAAGAAGTGTCTTCCATGCCAACAACATGCAGATTTGATTCACGCCCCAGCACAAGATCTCCAGCCCCTCCTAGCACCGTGGCCCTTTTCTCAATGGGGTTTCGACTTGATTGGCAAGATTTACCCACCATCATCCGACGACCATACATTCATAATTACCGCCACTGAATACTTCACTAAGTGGGTGGAAGCAATGCCACTCTCACAAATCACTGGTGTCCAAATCTCAAAATTTATCCTTTACCATATTCTTTTCAGATATGGTATCCCATCCACCATCCTCTTTGATAACAGAAAACCCTTCAAAAAACAAGCCATGAAACACCTCTGCGACACCTTTCATATCCAACATCATTGGTCAATGCCTTATTACCTTCAAGGTAATGGTCAGGCAGAAGCAACCAACAAGACCCTTATCCGTATCCTCAAGAAGGTTGTCAATAACATTGGACGAGATTGGCACCTTCATATTCATCCTGCCCTCTGGGCATACCGTACATCCATCCGCACCCCGACAAGTGCCACCCCTTATTCTTTAGTAGATGGTGTTGAAGCCATCTTGCCAATTGAAGTTGAGCTCCCATCACTGAGGATTTCTCTGAAGAATCTTATCAGCAAAGAAGATGCTCGTGTTGCACGACTTGCACAATTGGAATTACTGGATGAACGAATAATAAAAGCCTATGATCACCTGCAAGCATACCAAAATCGCCTCAAACGTAATTATAATAAAAAGGTCTGTCCTAGACAATTCTAGGTTGGTGAGCTTGTTCTCAAAGAAAACCAACGCACTCAACCAGACCGTGATAAAAAGGGAAAATTTGAGGCCAACTGGTTAGGGCCTTATATCATAGCTGCCAAATATGGATCTGGGGCCTACAAATTGACTACTCTTGAAGGAGATCCCCTTGACGAACCTGTCAATATCATCCATCTGAAGAAGTTCTACACCTAAGTCCGCTTAGTAACCCCACCTAAATCAGAAAATCAAAAAAATAAAAAAAGTAATAAAAAATCCAAAAAATAGTAAAGAAAAATAAATTTGTCCTATGGTGAAAACCACCTCTTGGTGGCACCTTGGATAAGTATGGATGGTGAAAACCTGGTAACAGGCGTCATCCGTAGAGGGCTTAATCATTATCTACCTGACATCCTAGTTATTTTATGCTTTCATCCGCTCTATCATCCTCACCCACCTCAGCCTAGCCCGCTTGGTATTTATTGATTGAGCATTGGATGACTCATCTAGCTTATCCCTCATCCTGAGCATTTTAATATCCCACTTTTGAGCTTATGTCATTCTTTCCCTTTGTCGGTCAGTCTGTGTCATCATGTAGGATCATCCATCATGTCGGTCTCCATCTAGACCTCATCCTTCCACATCACTTTTGTCCTTTGTCGAACTACGTTTCCCCTGCGCTTTCATGTAGGCAAGGCTGATCATTCGATCTGCCCCTGGGGCATTTTGGATCAACTTGTTTTGATCCTCCATCACTTGGCCTTCACCAGTCCCTTTTCCGCTTTTATCCATGGTTGTTCATCTCCGAACTACGTTGCCCCTGCGCTTTCACGTAGGCAAGGTTGGTCAGTTGATCCTCCCCTGGGGAATTTGTCTGTCATGTTTTGTGTCCTTCATCATCGGTCCCCATTGTCTTCTTTCTGCTTTATCCATGGTCTTTTTCCATGAACTATGAGGGCTCTGCGCTTTCACGTGGGCAAGGCTAATCTTTGATCGGCCCCCGAGCCCCTAGGTCTTTAGGTTGTGTCTTGTCTCCCTTGTGTTGTGTCATCAAGCTATGCCCTTATCTAGCTGGTTCTTAACAAACAAGATCCACTTGTATCAACAAATCCAATCAATTTTGAATATCCTACATCACATCTATCTTTTCGCTTAGTATCCATCATAGGTCTCAACAGGATGCATCCTTCCTAACAGACCTCATCAATCCCATCTATCCCCTTGATCCTATGGTGAAGGAAATTTGAAATTGATTGCGATCTTTTGATGCTTTTGGCTTTTTTTAATCATTTGAGCTCCCTATCATCACTTGTCAAGGCCGCCATAATCCATCATATTATGGCTTGTTTTGATTGGTCCACATAGGGGCATATCTTGATCTTTTGTTTGATTGTAGTACCCACAAAGATCCCCGTGGTCTTGTGTTATGTTGGGGCATCCTTTTGTGCTTGTGGTTATCTCAATACCTGGCTCGACCAAGGTCTTTCTTTGTGACTTTGGGGTGTTGGGATAGACTTCTTGTCTGTTGTGTTTGTTTCATGCATTAGACACTAATACGCCTTGGTTCCACATACCCTGGCACTGGGTGTCTTATGCTATAGAAAAAATTAGTGCTCCAAAGATGGCAAATTGTATTAGGATGGTATTTCATAATCATGACCATTGCATTACATTCGTCCTATGATTTTTGGTTGTGCAAATATTTCTCTTCCATCCCCTATTCTTCTCAGGATACTAAAAGGTTTTGACAGGTGCATACTCACACCATGTCCGCATACATATTCCACTATCACCTAGGACCCTGTTGACACTTATCATGCAATAATTACATTTTAGATCCATACATTTGCATACTATCTTAGGTTCATCCATAATATCGCCACCTACAATATCAAGTGTTAGGTCCACCATCAATACCGTCATAATACATCCATTACATCCTGCATCACACATATTAGTCGAACATGCACATAACCATCATAAGCACATAAAACATAAGCATTTGTCGTGTCATCATAAGAATATCCACATCTATCTTAAACATATACATCATACAACATAGGCATTCATCATACATAAAAAACAAAAATCACCATCCATTACATCCTGCATATTAGTCACACATGCACATAACCATCATAAGCATATAAAACATAAGCATTTGTCGCGTCATCATAAGCATATCCACATCTATATTAAACATATACATCATACAACATAAGCATTCATCATACATGAGAACAAAAATTGCCATACATTACATCCTGCATCACACACATTAGTTGGCATGCATAAAGCCCCTCAAAAACCATCATACATAAAAATATATATATATATAAAAACATCCATACATATAACATCCACAAAAGTCATCATAGATAACTACCATCATATGACCATCCACATATGCATCAACACAATCATCTATAGATCTCAAATCCATCACACACATAAAACATGAGGTCAATAAGAGCTATTGTATATATAAATATACCACAAGTCCACAATAAATATCATAGTCAAGACTAACATATAATAATGCCGTTGATGTCATCACAATCTGTGATCATCTAATCAAAACACCAGTACAAGGTCCTGCAAATATCTACTGCACCTCTGCATTATCCATCTACCCTGCACCTGTCAAAAACATAGTATCCTATCATCTACCAAATGAACTCCCCACATATGATCTCTGTAGAGAATCAGGTACTGCTCCCCTGCTTGGTGAAACCCCTGGTGAATCACTGTAACCTCGGGTCCATGTCCCCAATGACTGGGATGGCCCTGGCCTCTGGATGTCTACCGAGTGTAACAGAATGTCCGCTGTGCCAGATCAGGAACCACATGATAATATGCAGCCATCTAAAATCCTGCCTCTCTCATGTTCTCCTCTCGCTCCTCAACCTGGACCCAAGTAGAAATCCTCTCTTGACGATACCTATCTCGGTCCCTGGTAATGACTCTCCTCTCCTACTCCCATGCCTCATGAGCCAACCGGCTCTGTGCCAGTTCTGCCTGTAATTGGCCCCTCATCTCCTTTGCAGCCGCTGCCTGTGCCACTATTGCATCTCTCTCTCTCTCCACAACCTATATATTTGCTCTTGGCATCCCACCCTCACCCTGACCTGTCGGTGTATGAGCCATTACGGTATCCCTTTCCGCCTGTAGAGTCTACATCTGTATCTCTGCTGCATCTCTCTCCCTCTGAGCCACCTGTGCCCGAGTCA
>VDFB02351581.1:62599-77737 GCA_007258455.2 Sequoia sempervirens
CTCAAACTAATTCCTAACTTCCCGAGGCTGCTGTTTGCAAACCGTGTGTCAGATCACATCCATTCAAAAACTAAAATTGCTTGGTTTTTTGAGCTCTATCCAATGGTGTCTTTATTTTCTTCTTATCGAGATGTCATCTGAGGACCCCTTTTTCCTCCCCCAACCGCCCTCTCGAGGGGGCATACCCTCCTACCATTCCTTCCTTCTATCGACCTATTCATTGGGGCATCACCAACATAAGGGCATCGTCACCTATCATTTCCTCCCTTATTTGCATTTTATTTTTCTTCGAAACACTGTTATTCTAGACATTTAAATTTAATCACTCTCATATGATTAAATTTACTCCCTTTTCGTCTATCATATTAAATATTAATTTATTAAATTAATATTACACCTTTTGTTTCATATCTGTAAAGTATTTAATTTAATAACTAAATGCTTTATCTTTCACCTTCTTTCCTCTCTAAATTAAATAAATACACCAATTTATTTACACTGAATATTTTTGACTCTTTGATTTAAAATCAATTCTAAAATTTTTCAATTTCTCTCTCCTTGTCACATCCTCCATGATCTTGCTCTAATCTGAATTAATTTAATTAATTCATAATTATGATGTGCATCCTCTTAATCAAAGATTAATGTCACATCCTCCTACATTTGCCACTTGCCTCTAATCTTCCATTAATTATTCTAATCCAGTATTTGCACAACCTTAACCAAGGTCATTAGCCATATTTAGCACCACCTTTTTAGTCAACCTTTGCATTTATCTCTTTTTAGCATTGACCCTCTTTCCGATGTGAACTTTTAATTCACATTTATTTATCCTAGATTCTATGTGAATTTTTAATTCACATTCCATCTTCCAAGGCTTCTAGAACCTTAGACTTGTCACATCATCCACATGTGACCAAGTCCCATATTTTTGGAGCTCACCTTTTATCCTTTAGACTCTCCCAAGAATGTGAATTTTTAATTCACATTTATTTCTCCAACCACCTCTCCTTTTCCCATGGAGATTTTTGAGGAATTCCAAAATTCCTCAAATGTCCCTTTCACTCTCACTTGGGGACAAGAAATTCCTTTTTAGGAAATCTTCTCACTCCCCAAGGTACTTGGAAGGTACTTGTCCTTCCTCCACCTCATGTACCTTTTGGCCACCTCACTTACACCTCATCTCCCCTTAACCACTTCACCATCCACATGTCAAGATGTAAGGGCTTGTGAGTTCTCAACCCACCATAGCCCTTCATCTTGACCTTGTTGGATGAATTTCAACTGTTGAATTCTCTAGAGAATTCAAATTCTCCTATAAATACCCTCTCCTCAAGGGCATTTACAACACTTTCATTTTGAGCAACCTTATGCTGCCAATTTGCATTCTCAAGTATTTGCTATAATTTAGCCATCCATTTAGTCATTTTGCATTATCAATCTTGCATCTAGTAACATCAAAAGGCATCTAAAGAGCATACAAATTCATCTAAATCAAGGGCCAACCAAGGAGTCTTCAACAAGGAAGGTATAATCGATTTGCATTTTATTTCATCTATTTTCCTTGTTTTATCACTCTTTAGGCTAATCATTGAAGTGTTCTTAGTGTTTTATCATTTGCATTTTAAGATATTTTGCACATTAGAGTAGGGTAAAATTCCAAGGTACACAATGATAATCAAGATTTTGTCGTAGGAGTTTGTAACCTATAAATAGATTGTTGTAGTCAAAATATGGTGAGTACAGTGCTTGATAATGGACTAATAATAGTGAGGTATGGTTTAATTGATTTGTTGCCTTGGTGAATAAATGAAAGGATGAATTGTTCAAGTGTTAATAATCATGTTTCTGTTGTTTTTATGGTGGTTGAGAATGATGTGAATCTAATTGATTAAGTCAAAGTTTTCTTTAATGTGGTTTTTGCTTTGAATGAATCAATTGGAATACTAATTAGTGGAATGATGAATGATGGCCTATGGAATGGCTAAGAGAATTTGAGTGGATTTTGGTTGAATGAAAAGTAAAATTTATGATGAAATTATATTTGATCTTCTCCTGATTCTATTTGGGATTGAAATACCTTGAAGAAATGATGTTGATGGTGTTTGTTGGATGCTCTGCATCAGATGTACCCTGATGATTGAGTGTTTTGATATGATGCTCTGCATCACTAACTGCCTTGTCTATGTTATTGCTTACTATTATGGTTTCATAGATTTTTTCCAAGCATCCATAGTTTGTCGTGGTGGTGCACCTTTGCAAGCACATGCCTCCATGTGAAGTAGTTGCATCATGTTGCTTATGTTGACTTTCTTAACAACTATATTGTACAATTGAAATTTTGTCATTTATCAACATCTAGTTATTAGTTATGGAATTTGAAGTACTAATGCTTTGAGTTTGAATGATGTGTAATGCAACGTAACCAACAATATGAATATAAACTATACAAATCTATTAAGTAGAATTCATTAGTTAAGTTATCTTTATTCTATTACCTCCGTATACGTTTGAGTGAATCCATTGGCACTAGGAGGTGTTTGCTTGAAACCACCAATATTAGCCTGTTCAACATCCAAAATCACATGTATTAAAATACCATTCATAAAAAAAATGCTATTAACATGTAATAAATTTATAATTGCTTACTAGTTACATACCCCACTGATAGGTGTACTGCAGAAATAAGTAGGTGGAGGACTGGTGTATCTAGTCTCAACACTGTGACCCTGCAATTTTATTAAAATAATAAAACTAAATTAGTTAATCATGCATTTCAAAATCAAAATTTAATAAATTAAATTCAATGAACATGTTGACTTTTACCTAACTATCAATGCCATATGCACGATGCAAAATGTCAGCCATCCTCTCCATCCCTGTAGCAGCATTCAGATCCTGTGTAGCAGCATACAGATCCTGCGTAGCAACATGTGAATCCTACGTAGTAGCCTCCTATGTGCCGATGGGGTCATATGAACAAGTCACCCCGCAAGATTGACACACATGGATTCGAAGGCCACCACCCGAAGACTCCCCTGGATGACATTGTACAATAGGGCTACTATGATGGATGACACTCCAGGTCAAAGTGTTGATCGCCTGCAATGTTTCTACGTCAGCACTCTCCTTCGCAACAACATGCATAACAATGTGCTCATGAGGCGGCCTAGCCAGAGGTCGTCTCCCTTGCCGCGTAGGATCTGGCTGTGCACTGGGCCTATCCTGAGCTGACCCCCCACCTCTCCCCTAGAACTCCCTCATATCAAAATAATTTTGGATTTGGTTCAATATGAACTCATTGTATAGTTTCCTAAGAAAATATTGGGGAACTTCACAATTATTGCATGGTGGGTAATCAAAGACAAAATACCATCTATCATAAAAATGGTTCCTAATCTCTTGGTGGTGGCACCAATGAATAGGAAACCTCTTTGCATTGAGGGTAATATTTTGATTTGTTTTAGGGTCAGTGAATAGAGAGCACAAATCACCTTTAGTAATTTTTAAATCTTTTACTTGTTTATATGATAATTTGTCTACATAATATGCCCTGGCTGCTTGCCTCCTATCTTGCCATCCAGATATTTGTTGGGTAATTGCATCTACATTTTTTAACATCTCTTTCAATGAATTTTCTAGACACATTCTTTCTATGGTTGAAGCATTTGGATCACTCAACCTATTGATAAGATCCTCAAGTTGTTTTCTATTGTTGTCAATTTCACTCCTCATATTTTCTTGAGTGCCAAGAGGGTATTGAGTGATTGGTGGGAGAGGTTGATTTTGTTGTTGAGGTTGATTTTGTTGAGGATTTTATTGTTGAGGATTTGCAGGATTTCCTACAAATTAAAAAAAAACAATCAAATCTAACCTAAAACAAACAAAATCAATTTCAAACTAAGAAATTCAAAACAAATAGAAAACAATACTTACCTCTCGCACCTCTTTGTCATCGTGGCATCATATTTGCAAAGCAAATCCAACTGTTGTTGATAAAATTTGTAGAAATCCTTCCTCTTAGAATGCGAGCGCGAAAGTGAGGGTTTTTGGCCGTGGGCAGAGAGAAACAGTAAATAGAAAATGATAGTTTTAATTTTCTTTTTTGCTTTTAAAACAACATAACATGAGCACGTTATAACGCGCTTGCGTTATCTCTTTCCAAAAACTTTTTTGGCCACAAAAGTGCGACCATCTTCATGCACCCGCCCCTATATTTTCAAGAGACTTTCATGAGATTTACAAGAGCAATTTTGGAGAAATTCAAGGCATGCAAGAGCATATATAATAGAGATTTATTGTAGCATTCAAGATCTAAGCATCATGTCTAAGTCTTCTTGCATCATGTTACACCCCAATTATGTAATTACTATTTACTATTACTATGTAGGGTAAATTGTGAATGCAATGTGAATTTAGTGGGTGAATAAATTGTGTGTGCACTTTGTTATCACTACTTTATGAATGAATTTCATCTCATTTAAAGATATATGAAGTAATGCATTTATGTGATTGGATGAATATTGTATTAATACTCTAACTTCGAAGATGTATTATGTATACTGCATATTTTGTGAACAGATGACTACCATGTGCAAGTGTTAGTGGTTGTAGGTATATGTTCAATTCCTCTAGGCAGAGGGGAGGTATCACTCAGGAGAAGGTCTTGGTTGGGTAACTAGTATCGTAACCTATCTAAGCTTACACACACCACAGTAGAATAATTGAGTCGAGTTACTAAGTGGGAAGTTGGTAAGAAATCCCTAGCCAATATTTTTGCATTAGTATGAGTCTTGTTTACTTTTGAGTGCATTATTTGGTGATGTTTATCTGTTTGAGCTTGAGAGTTCTTTTCCTTCTTACTATGCTTGTATTGATATGTGGAACATACAAGGAATATGTATGCACACACACATGCATGCCGGTGATAGACTATATGCACAAAGGAACATGTACATGAGGGTACATAGGTAGACGTATCTATGTACACTCATACATGAGTTGCTTATGCGCATGGAACTATTTGATGGGTCTCACGACATGTATATGTATATGTATAGATATATCACTCATAAGCTCTAATCAGTACCATGGTAATTGTGTATGATTTGGTGTGAGAGTTGAATGCATATATATAATGTATATACATATATCCATATATGCATATGGTGGAAAATAGACATGCCCATACAAATGTATCGATACATGTATACATACGTATACATGTACATAGAGGCACATATATATATACACAACCGATATATTAATATAACAATGTGACTGCTATCTTGATGTATTCATTTGTATATCGATTATATTTTCATGGTTTATTGACATATGATAATTATGGACATATATATTAACATATACATATATACGTATATGTATATATATATAGTTATGTGTACTAATATATATATGTATATATATAAGTATATATACACATATGTTACATATACATATTTTAAATGATATTTGCTTTGAGATCAACTATCTAAAGCAATGATTATTAGCTAATTTAAATGCTATATTTATATGGCTTTAAATTTGATTATCTTTAACAACTTAGAGGTTGATTTATTAAACTAAACCAAGGTTGAACTATGAGATAATAATGACTACTTTCTTTAACTGTATTTTATTCTTGTTGTCTATGATGGAAGAGTTTTCCATCTACAAACATGGAGTAACTATTAAGTCAATGATTAATAAGTGAATAAGTTGATTCCTTTTTATGGGGAAATCATGGACTTATTAAACTAAATTTCCATGCTATTTTGCATCGACCTATATCTGTAATAGCATATCAACAACTTCATCAAACCAATTTAATGAATGAATTAACTCATATTATGGCTTAGTCGATATGGGTTGGGTGTTGCAAATTTGATGTTCACTATTTCAGAAGTAAACAAAATCATGCCAACTTAGTATGTGAGTAAGAAGTCTTAGCGCCACCTTAGAATCCTTAAACCTATAGATGTCCATTTGAAATTGTCGACCAAATTCTATCATGTGGAGATTTGAAATACTCTCTAAGTGTTGTCGATCAAGAAGGTTGACCTATAGTTGTTTAAGCTGAGTATGTGCTTATTTGTTTGCCACCTTTTGAGCTGAGTTATAGGTGTTGTTGTGCATGCTTGCTGCTATCAAAAACCATGCCTAAATTGTAGGTAAAGATGTTACCAATTTGTTGTATAGATAGAGGAGCAAGTTCATTTGTTTGGATGCATTCCTTATGCAAGTTTACACATTCTTCTATGCATTATTTATTGTGCAAACTTTTGCATTTTATCTACATTTTTGTCTACAATATTCTATCAAGAACAGTGAGTAAGAGCCTTGAGTTTTAGAGTGAGTTGATTATTATTATTGAGAGAAGTATTTTCCAACTTGTGAGACAAAGGCTATTGAGTCTTTGCTGAAGGATTAATACTAGGCTAGTTGTTGATTTGGAAGTACTGTGACTGCAACCAATTAATTGGAAAGCTTATCATCAGGCATAAGAATATTCTTCCCTTGTTTTCTTTTGTGTTGAATGATTTGTTTCTTGAATGCTTAAACCAATATTTAATAGTTACTTACATATAGGGAAAATTAATGTTTTCTTTGAAAGAAAAGTGGAAACTATTTACCCTATTTTGTGTAATGTTTGTAATTACTCCATAATAGGAGAGACTATTTGTCATAGGTATTGATATATTATAATCAATATGATTAGTCAAGGGTAAGAGAGATTTTTTTTCATAGGTATTGTCATTATACCAGATATGATCAAACACTAAAAAGCTTAAGGAACACTCATAGATAGATATTTAATTAAGAGAGATGACTAGTAAGATACTCCAAATTGATATCCAATGAAGGGAGGGAACTAGGGATTAATGAGTGGTGTTACCTAAGGTTTTGTTAAAGAGATAAGTTATCTTGGGGAGTAGCTTTCCCATGGAGAGAGATTGACTAAGAATAGATATAATGGCCTTAAGTCAAAATGAGATTGCTATCTAGTGTAAGTGAATGGTAGAATTTCACTCCAAGTATTGATTGAGAATACTTTGGAAAAAGTAGTGTGATTTCCCTAGGCTACACTATCAGAGTGTGATTTCCCTAGGATCCACTATCAGTTCACCATGTCCATTTAAATGCATGAGGCGTACCTAGCATAGGTTAGAAATCCTAGTCATGTAGGGCACAACACTAAGCTTAGAGTGGTATGTCGTACATTGTCACCCAACCAATACCTCATTAAATGGTAGGGCCATCTATCATTGATAGATGTGTGGGAGACCACATATGAGTCTGTGGTTGGTGGAATAACACTTCAGTGATGCTTCTACTCCTCAGCAAGTGACAAAACACCAAGGTTTTGAAAGGTGGATTCCTAGACCATCTATATCTTATGCTATGAAGCTTCAAGGAGAAATATATGTAGTTTTGTACTTTCTTGGAAATATTATATTTTATGAATTATTGTAATGGAATGGAAATCCTTATTATATGTTGTATAGCATCTTTTTTCATATATTTTCAATAAAGAAACGAGTTTTTTTTATTGCAATGGCTTATTACATAGTTTATTTTACTTTCACAAGTGAAAAATTAGGAAATTTACTCTAGTGAACGTTTGGCATATTACACATTATGCATATTTTTGGAGTTAACATTGTGATGTAGGTTTTAAGATCAGTTTCAAGCATTCAAAGAATTATTCAAGTGTTAAGATCCACATCCAATTCAACCATTTCATGCAAGTTGATGACCTCCCAAGATCTCCATTATCAAGGTTTCATTCAAGTGATTTTTGAGTGGTAACATAGCTTTGTTCATTCTTCATTCCCTCTTTCATTCCATTATTTCATTTCAAGGTTTGATTACCAAAATGGGGTTTGACCAAGGAAAACCCCTATTCACCCAAAAACAAACATTTTTATCTCATGTGTGTGTGATTGTAGATTTAGGTTGAAGAAGTACTGAAGACCTTTAAAAGAGAAAGATTGAAAAGTTGTCAAAAGTTGCAAAAAGTTGTCAAAGTTGTCAAATCACACAATCTAACCTACAAATTTGATTTTTGAATTTTCAACATTGAAACCTTGAAAAATTAGAAGCTGCAAATTTGTGTTAGAGGCTCCCAAAAGTTGTAGAAAAACCCTAACAAAAGACCCATTCACCCATGGGAAAATGAGTCCCAGTCAGCCTTTAGAAATTGCCTATTGGTTGTTGGGAAAATGTGTCTCAATCTTGCAATTTATATGTAGTTTATTATTGATAGGATGTATATATATATATATATATGTTTCCTAGTTACACCGATAGGTGTATACAATGGCAGCATGGAGCGAAATGTGAGCATGTTAAATTTTTCAGGAAACTTCTAGAATGGCCGACATACATTAAATAATGATATATTGTAAATATTGACCATTCATTATTAGGTTTGAGATCTAATGGCAGATATTTTGTTGGCTTGCCTTTCCCTAGAATGTAACTCTATTTTTTAAGGGAATTATATTACGACTGTGGTATAGAGAGACAATGATGTATTCTGAGAGTCTCATAGTGTTCATGTTGTCTCTTGATCTCTAAGTGGTGATACTCCTGTGAGAAGCTTGCTCTAAAAGTATATTGTAATATTTGTAATTTACTAAATCATATATTGGGTAGCTTTTGGAGTGTGGGGTTTTTGTCCTTAAAGGGTTTCTCCCACGTAAATCATTGTGTTGTGGTATGCATGATATTTATGTTTATTTATGTTTAAGTTTCTATAACTCTTAAATATCTGTAAAATTTTTGTATTATTCTCCTCTCAAGATTAGTGTAGGAAGTTGTTTCACTACCTTAGCTTCCTTACAAGTGGTATTAGAGCTTGATCACCTTTGGTTTGAGTTTTGGGTTGTTGGGTATTTTGGATTAATCTAGGTTTAAGTAGAAGCTTGTGCAAAAGACACTTTGTGATCTTGTTGCAGGAATTTTTAGATGGAAACATCATCAGCAAGAAGAGAAGTGGAGATTTTTTTTGGAAATAATGTTGAGATGTGGAAGCTAAAGATGGAGGATCTGTTGATAGATCGAGATCTGTGGGATGCTATTGATGAGAATTTTTCAAGGCCTACAGATCCTACTCAAGTTACTCAATATGATGTTATAGACTATAAAGACAAGGGTCTAATCGGATTGTGCTTGACATACTCTGTTTTAATTAATGTCCATGAGGAGACCTCTGCACAGAAACTATGGAAGAAGCTTGGTGAGATGTATTAGGCCAAATCTTTAGGGAACAAGATCTTCTTAAGGAAAAAACCATATTCCTTGAGAATGGAAGAGGGTGGACAAATCATAGACTAGGGTATGTGCAGGATAATGGTGGGCCAAAAAGTGGCAATGAGGAAAAAAAAACATCTTTCATCGACTGAAAAATGTGAAAAGAATGTGTTGACATTTTTTAGGCTCGGGTGTCACCATACCAAACACCAAACCTAGTTTTTGCAAATCAGATATCCGATCCAAATCAGATGTCCGATTTCGATCGAATATCTAATTTGCAAAAAGCATATATAAAAAACATCTGTCGTTGTTTTGAACTCATTTGGCAGTGAACAACCCATGGGCGCACAGTGCATCCATTCTTCGCTTAACAAATATCCAATTTGGGCTAAATTCAATTTGGAAAGGTAAGATTCCTTTTTTTTTTATTTGATTTGATTCAATTTTTATTTAGATTTGAATAATTTCATATGGTTTTTTGTGGTTTTTTAAAATAGGGTTTTTGATTGATTTTTGTGAAAAAATTAAATTTAGAATTGATTTTGATAAAAAAATGAATGTTTTTTGTGGATTTTTTTCACAATAGGGTTTTGATTGAACTTTTATGAAAATTTTGAATTTAGAATGGATTTTGATAAAAAAAAATGAATGTTTTATGGATTTTTTTTCAAAATAGGGTTTTTGATTAAATTTTTATGAAACAATTGAGTTCATAATGGATTTTGATAAAAAAATGAATGTTTTTAATGGATTTTGATTTAAAAATAGTTTTTCATTTATATTTTCTAATTTTAGATTAATTATTTTTTAACTTTAATCAGGCATTATGGCTGTCAAAAATGAGAATGCACAAATTCCATCAGTTGAGAATGAAAATCCACCAGCTGAGAATCAAAATGCAGAAATGCCAAATGCTCCACCACCTCCGCAACCATCAATTGAAGACTTAATTCATGAAAAATTGGAGCAATTGATGGGAATTTGTGATGTTTATAAGAAAATCCCTCGATTATCCCATATGTCAAACACATTGACAAGAATAATTACAAATGTAGAAACCCTCTCCACCCAACATAATGCCTTTCATTTATGGCGAGAAACCATGAGGCAATATTATGCATGTGGATTGTCTTATGATGATGTGAAATATATCCAAATAACAAAATCCTAAATAGCCTCTTTATTTATTAACCCCAACACTAGTTTGCCAGTTAATGTTAACAAACCAAAACTTTCTATAAAATGGTGCACGCATAGGGGCATAGTAGATAACTTTTGGGATCGTTGGTGTATGGTTTTTGATAAGCCACCCAACAATAATCTTGATGTACCTTTTTACTTTATTAAAAAATTATATGCTGAGTTTTTGTTAGGGCATCATGTCAATTACTTTGACATTGAACCCTTCCATGGCATTGGTAGAGGTATGCCTCAGGATAGGCCAAGGGAAGCTAGAGTAGTTAGGCGCCCACATGTTCCACATCCTCCCCTTCCTCTGCCACCTCCAGTACAACATCCAGATATTACGGAGGATGCAACCACACAAACTATCCAAGCCATTCACTCTTTGAGTGGTCTTTTGGTTTCACATGCTTCTTTAGTAGCTTAGCCATAGTATGGTGATCTTGGCGATGGATCCAGTGTTGCTGCATCCTCCTCCTTGGGTCCACATATTTGTGTGCCACATATTTGCAATATGTGCCAACAAATATGCTTGGGTCCTATTGTACAGCCCCCTAAGCATCCATTAGACACTTTTGATTATGGCATCTAGGATGCGGAGATTATAACAGATCACACGCAGGGGAGTGGAGCACACTCTACAGAGTCCTCTTCTACTAGAGAGGTGGACATTGGAGTAGTTACACAAGTAACATTTAAGGTGTAAATTCATAACTTGCATTTTTTTAAAAATGAATATTAATAAGAGATAGTATCAAGTACTAATATTTATTTACATGTTCTATTTAATAGTTAATGTTTGAGGAGGAGCTCACACAGGTGACTGATAGCACCCTTGGGGCCATTTCATTTGGCCTTGACACACACATAGTATGTATTGTCGCACTCACTCATTTACATTTTTTTATTGTATATTTACTTGTCATTTGAATTGTCAATAATGAAATTATATATTAACTTATATGTTTATCTTACTCTCTGCATGTAGGAAACGCCTAGTGCGAGTGAGGTGTGACGCTCTCTAGACTATGGAGGCACAGTGTTAGATAAGGGAAAGGTAATTGAACTCAAATTTGATTGAATTAAAATTTATAAGATCTTTTAATGATTATGCATACATTGACATAGATTCGTAGTTTCATATGTACTTTTCATTTTTATGTACAGGTGGTTGTGAGCTATACATCATTGTTGATAACTGCCACAACACTTGAAGGAGTAGGTATTCGAACACCTGAAGGAGGAGGTGTTGAGACACCTAAAGGAGATATAGAAAAAGATCAACCTAAAGAGGTATGCGTTTATTTTATTTTGTGCTTGGTAAATATGTTCTTATTACTGAAAATTTATGCTAACTTAGATCAATTTCATGTTTTTGTTCACATATATAGATTGACGTTACAAAATTTGGTTTGGTTAGTTCTTTGAGAGGGTTATATTCTAGGAATCCTGACCCTTCAAAGAGACGTATATTTTAGGTAATCAAGATTTCAATTTTAGAGTTCAATTATAATTCAATTTGTATTGATTTTTATGTTAATTATTCGATTTTAAATTATATAGTATAACTAATCTCAATTGTGGTTTGACTTTTTCTTGTGCAGCTACCTTTAGAGCCAACGAGTGCTTCAAAGAGGCTCCATTTTGATGATCCACCATTAGTTTAGGATGAGATAGACATTTTGGAATGTGAATTTTGAATAGATATCGAGATGGCATATGCCACATATTGTAAAACTTTGTTTGAGTTGGCGTTGATGCCATTTTTGTATATGGACATACACTTGATTAATGGATAATTTGATATATATAGAAGTTGACAATCGAAATTTAATTTCCTCCTCATGTGCATGATTAAACTCTTTGAAAATTTAATCAAGTGAGCAATGGCTAAATATCAATGTACAATAGCATAAAAAGAATGGTTAAATATTATGTAGTTTATATTAATATTGCTGATTACATTGCATTGCACATCTTTCAAACTCAAAGCATTATTTCACATTGCATAAGTAACAACTAGATACTCATACATGATTAACCCTACACCATCTGATTTTATTCTTTGTCAACTTTCCCATGCCTTAGTAAATTTGGTGGTCCATTTGTAACCATCAATTTTTTTATATAACATAAATTCACCTTTTTCTAAAAATTAATATGGCTAGACTCCCATATGAATACAAAAAATATATCATATGACCATTCTTCATATACTTACTGGAACTTTGTGTCTTCTTAGATGAGCCAAAATTTGTTGCCCAACTACCTCTGCCTTCATCAATGTTCCATATTTTAATCATTCCATCCCAAGATGTTGTGACCATTTGTTGACTAGAAGATTCAATTATTTGAAGGCATGAAATGACATCATCATGCACTTTGACCTAGAAATTTAGGAAAAGAATACTATTAAAAGTGGTGAGCTTTGTGAAAAATAGATGTTTATCTGACTGCAACACCATCTAAATATGTATTCTTTTAGAAAATAAAAAGTAAGACATAACTTTTAAACAAATAATTTAATCACAATGTATTTTTCACAAAGAATTCTTTTATAAACCGCTTCTCCATAATGGCTAGTATAGAAAATAATTGCATTGGTAGAAAAAAACTTCAAATTTTTTTTGATTTCCTTGATTAATTGAATCTTAAGGAGAATCCCCTACAATAATTATGTTTTACATAAATGATAGGAAAACAACATTGCTTGGAAAGTGCATCTCTAATATTTTATGTTCCTTGTACAATAATTTAAATACTTTTGAAGAAGTTATATGAAAATATAGCTTCTTAAATTCTTCTTTAATTTGAAGGTTAGTTTTGATAGTGAGTAATTTATTTCATAGATGGATTTTAGCTTTTGGTTGATTATTGTGCACTGTACTTTCTTCTATAAATAAAATGAGACATGCTAATGCACATTTTCACTATAATTTCTCTATTTTCTTCCTCAACATGTCTCTCTCGTGGGATTTGATACAACCCTGTCAAGGCTTGTCCTAATCACATTTAGTCCAAATCAAAAAGAAAAGTTCATGCATTGCTTCTCCCTACACTAGCAGACCCTGGCTAGAGGTTTTATTTGATATTGTCAACAAACATACATCTGGTTGTCTGAATGAATGGGGGAGTTACATCCTTCCCAAGCAAGAGGTCATGACAACCATCAAAATTATACACCACAAACACTATTTCTTTCCCTGTGAGTAAAGGATAAGTGTACTTAAATAAGGTGATATAGTAGAGAGAATAATATTGTTTAGGTAAAATTGTTTGTTCATAACCAAGATTACAATGATCAATTTTTTATTTAGAAAAATATTGGGATGCTGAAATGCCTAAATGCTGAAATCTACTATGCTTGGCGTATAGATGCAACCTTTGTGTGAAATTTCCCTCACAAATCCAAACAAGTTTCATCCTCCAAACTCTAGGAAACCAATGGGGTTTCGTCAAAAAATCTCCATAACCTAAGGGTTTTTGTCCTTAGATTCAACAAGTGAACACAAGTGTCCGACTTTGCAATTTTTGATTTATTGAGATGATGTCCAAAGATTATCCAAACTAATGAAATTGTATTCCTTATATAGAGGTTGAAGGCCTAACATGGGTCCAAAGTTTCTTGCCATTTTCTCACATTCAAATATGGGCTCATTAATTTCATTCTTGGTTATGTGAAAGTGCATGCTTGAGTGTGGAGATCTATGGAAATGATTGCTTTAAGTTCAAGCAAATAATTATCCCAAGGTCCAACATTAAGGGTTCTAGCGATGGGATTCTTGGGTGTTAGGACACAAGACAATGGGGATCTAGGGGTTTGAGGATTAGGATACACCATTGGTTGTTTTACAAACATAAGACATCATCAAAAGGCCCAAAGATCCAAAGAGGAATGTATGGTTTGAGAAGTGGTGGTCAAGGTATTAGGGTGTTATGCGAATGGAAAGGAAAAATTTCAAAGGCCCACAAGAGAAGGAAGTGGGAGGTGGAGGCACAAGGAATGGAAGGAATGCATGATAGTATTAGAGAGTCTGAAATCCCACCCAAAGTAGGAAAGTGACCCATCTTTCAAACTCAAAGCATTATTTTGTATCATTATTACATTGGTCTTGAGAGTGGTAGCTTAATATAGGTTTGGACAATACAAAGCCCGGTTTACCTGTGCAGTGTAACAGTGGCATAGGAAGAGAGATGTTGAAGAGTACATCAAGTCAGTGAGAACCGAAGTGTAATGTGTTTTAGTTTGTGGTACTCCTTTGTTTCTCTGTAGATGTGTGATAAATTCTTAGTTCAATGATGTTGAACAATTTTAGAAAAAAAAAATTGTGTCATGGTCCGCATTCAATCCAACAAGCAAAAATCAAAGCTCAGCCAATTTCCCTTAAGCGTCCAAAGTGCTAAAAGGCAGCAATCTTTGAAGGTATATTTCTTGGAGACCATGATGCTTACAGACTCTCCGTCTAAGGCTATGGGATTGTATTGGGACCATCTACAAAAACCTCTCTCGATTTTTCTATCTTGAAGATGTTTTCCTGTGCTGATGACTTTTCAGTGGAGGGAAAAGTTGCCAGATGCAAGCAATGTAAAGTTGCGAAGTGGTGCAACTTTCATTCCGCAAGTCGTACGACCAAACAAACTGTTCCAACACATCCGGATGGGTATGTTTACGCTAGGGATGGTCCTCTCTTGCAC
>VDFB02351581.1:77837-100642 GCA_007258455.2 Sequoia sempervirens
ATGGTTATGTGGATTCAGACTAGGCAGGTGATGTTGATAGCAGAAAATCCACCAGTGCTTATGTGTTTACTTTATTTGGTGGTGCAATTACTTGGATGAGTAAGCGAAAGGTTGTGGTTTCTTTTTCCACTACTGAAGCAGAGTATATGGTAGCTACTCATTCCTATAAAGAAGCCATTTGGCTTAAGAGACCGTGTTTAGAAATTGGTAAAACAAGGTGCAATGACAATTTATTGCGATAGTTAGAGTGCAATATGTCTAGCCAAGAACTTGACATTTCATGCCAGGACCAAGCACATTGATGTACAATATCATTTTGTTAGAGATATGGTCGAAGATGATAGGGTGAAGCTGGTTAAGGCTGAGACATTGATGAATGTTGTTGATTCTTTAATTAAGCCTATGAGCAAAAAAAAATTCAAATGGTGTTCAAAGACTATGGCCTTTCGACCCCTAGCAATTAAAGAGAGTATTTTTACACCCTCACATTACTCTTGCAAGGTGTTCGACAAGTGGGAGATTTGTTGGGAAAATGTGTCTCAACCTTGTAATTATATGTAGTTTATTGTTTATAGGATGTATATATATTTCCTAGTTACACCAATAGGTGTATACAATGGCAACACAAAGTGAAATGTGAATGTGTTAACTTTTTCAAGAAACTTCTAGAATGGCTGAAATACATTAATTAATGATATATTGTAAATTTGAACCATTCATTATTAGGTTTTATATCTAATGGAAGATATTTTGTTGCCCTGTCTTGCCCTAGAATGTAACTCTCTTTTATGAGGGCATTGTATTATGACTACGGTACAAAGAGACGGTGATGTATTATGAGAGTCTCATAGCGGTCATGTTGCCTCTAGATCTCTGAGTGGTGATACTCATGTGAGAAGCTTTCTTTGCAAGTATATTGTAATCTTTGTAATTTACTGAATAATATATTGGGCAGTTTTTGGAGTGTGGGGTTTTTCTCTCGAAAGGGTTTTCCCCACATAAATCACTGTGTTGTGGCATGCATGATATTTATGTTTATTTCTGTTTAAATTTCTGTAACTATTAAAGATCTGTAAAATTTTTGCATTATTCTCCTCTTAATATTAGTGTAGGAAGTTGTTTCGCTACCTTATCTTCCTTACATTGGTTATTGGTAAACACATTTCTTCCCTTCTCAGATCTACATTTGGTTTTCTAGTTCTACAAATATTGAGTTTAATCATGTTGTTTCAAGTGTTAGATTGCATTTTGGAGGTGATTTTCTATTTTTTTAGTTTTCTCCCTAAAATGCTATTAGACCTTGACCCCATCCTGAGAGCATAAGGAAATATGAAGATTCTCACATTAACTTGATTCGCCCAAGGGTTGTTAGTGAATTCTTTATGGGGATATCATTTCCTAATGAAATAAAGAAAAATAGTTCTATCTATTATTATTTTGGTGAACCCCTTTTTCACACCCATTACCTAATTTCTGTTGTTTCATATACATATATAATAGAGACACAAATATACAAGGTTCACCTAATGTGGTATGTGTCCATATAGAAATAGTCAGTCCTTCCTTTTATTTATCCAAAAAATGAAGGCATACAACCTACAACACATTTGTTGTAACTTCCTCTTCTCTCTATTACACTTTCCTCTCATAATTCAATACTCAACTATAATATATTGCCCTCACAAAAAGGGGGTTTCCTTCTAGGGAAAAAACCAACATAACCTCTACTGTCAGATATGTGACATAATAATAAATGGTCCAAATTTACAATATTATCTATATCTATATGTATATATATAATGTGGCTTTTGGGGGCACTACCCCCAAACCCCCTATTATAGGGGGCATCCCCCTAGACCCCATAGTGGGTACTCGTGCAAACCCACATGATGAAATGGGCTCCAAAAAAAATAACATCAGGATCCATAACCAATAATCTCCCACTTAGAGACTGATCAAAATAACTTTAAGAAGATAATCAGGCTCCACAAAAATATCCCACTTGAAGATTGATTACAACAACTACAAATTGCTAATGCACTCATTAGACTAGGCTCCAAACTAGGACTTGGATTTAGTTTCTCATCATCACCAAAAAAATTGAAGGCTAATTGAAATTGAAAAGGAAATATCAATTTATTTAGATTTACTACCTTCGTTAACATGTCTTACAGTATTTTGGCTTTTTGTATCTTTTCTAGCTTCATCTATCCATATATTCAGAAATTGACTATATAAAATGATATCTGATCTTACATTTTTAGTCTTAGAATGAAATACTAAGTTCTTTGCAAGATGAATGAAACTTTGGCTATCACTGTATAACCTTCTATTCTCCTACTTCTATTCCAATTCCTCCATAAATCTTTGTAATTAAATCATATCTTTACTAGCATTTTTAATAGTGACATACTTGATTCTATTGTTGAAAGTGCAACAACCTTGTGCAATCTTGAAATAAAACTTATCATTTTTCCACCTCTAGTAAAAAATACCCTATGGTTCTCCTCTTGCTATATATCACCTTCTATATTTGAATCAACATATCCCTATAAAGTAGAGTTGTAAGCTCCAAAACACAATTCCTAGATAGTAGTATCTCTCAAATACTTGAGAATCCACTTTACTGCATTCCATTTCTCTTTTTCTTGGATTGTTCATAAACATTCTCACAACTCCCACTGCATGTGCAATAACCAGCCTTGTGGAAACCATGACATAGATCAAACCACCAACTATCAATAACTATGGAATCTTGGACATGTATTCATTTTTCTCATGTGTCTTGAGACAAATCTCCTTAATCAATTTGAAATGGCTAAGAAAAGGTGTACTAACTAATTTTGAATCTTGCATTTGAAATATTTTCAACACCTATCATGTACTACTTTGAGACAATTTGTTAATTTATGATTTTTCCTATCTTTTATTATTTTTATACCAAGGATTTCCTTTGCAACACTCAAATCCTTCATCACAATGAATTGGCTAGTTTTCTTTTGAGTGCATTTATATCCTACATGTTGGACCTTGTAACAAGGATTCCATCTACATATAATAAAAAAAATAATGTAGCTACCATTATCTAGTCTGTTGAAATAAACAAGTGGTCAAAATGACATCCACTATAACCTTGTTTTGTCATAAAACTATCAAATTTTAAATACCACTAGATCTTGGAGCTTTCTTTAGGCCATAAAATATCTTCTTCAACATACACACTAAGTTTTCCTTCTCTTTGACCTCATACCTCTGTGGCTGCTACATATAAAACTCTTCCTCCAAATTGTCATGGAGAAAATTTATCTTTACATCTATTTGCTCAAGATGCAAACCATCTACTGCCACTAGACTTCAAATAGTTCTAATTGAAATCATTTGAACAAGTGGAGAAAATACTTCATCAAAGTATATACCTTTCTTTGGTACAAATCCATTTACAACAATTTTGGCCTTGTACCTCTTTTTGCCTCCATCTTCTTCCTTCATTTTGTAAACACATTTTTTTTGCAATGCTCTTTTACTTTTAGGTAACTAAACCAAGTCCCAAGTATGTTTTTGTACCAAAGAGTCCATTCCCTCTTTCATACCTTGCTCCCACTTCTTTATAGTTTCTACCTACATTGCTTCTTCATTACTTTTTGGTTCTCCAAAATTAGAAAACAATACATAATACAATGAAGGAGAGTATTGTTCAAGGGGTCTACTTAACTTGGTAGATCTTCTTGCAAGAGTTTGAGGTACTTGTTTTTCTTTTTGTTGAACATTTTGATTTTTTGGCACATTTAGAATTGCATTTTCTATGATTTCATCAAGTACCATATATTTCATGTTTTCCTTTTAATGTTTCTTTCCTTACAACTAGTCTTTGTGCATGACCTTTTCATTGAATATCATATCTCTAATCCTAATTATTTTGTGGTTTTCATAATTCCATAAGTGATAACCAAATTCATTTTCTCTATATCCAATAAAAGTACAATTCTTGGATTTTTCCTCAAGCTTTGTTCTATTTTCTATATCAATATGAATGAAATCTTCACATTTCAAAGTTTTTAAAAATGAGTAATTTATATTTTTTAGCATTCCATACCTTCTTTGTAATACCACCATCAAGGGAACTTGAAGGTCCTCTATTTATTAAGTAAACACGAAAAATCCACCACATCTGCCCAAAAATGTAATGGCAATCTTGCATGCAATCTCATACTCCTTGCATGTTCCATGATTATCCTACTCATCCTTTCTAAAACACCATTTTATTGTGGTGTTCTAGGAACCATATCCTATCTATTAATCCCATGATATGAATAGTAGCTATCAAGCTCCTTATTACAATATTGACATCCATTATCTGATTTGGGATACTTTGACTTATTTTTTGTCTCATTCTCAACTAAAGCTTTCCATTTCTTAAAAGTATCAAAGACATTTTAAGTTTTCTTCAAATGAAATAAACCTATTTTCTAGATGCATAATCAATAAAAATAACATAACTATATTGTAGGAAAAACTATTCCTTTTTCACACTTAATTTGGGAATGATTAATTAATAAATAAATGAGCTTAATTATGACTTAATTTAGTGTTGTAACATATTTTTTACATATTCACATTAAGTTTAGGGTATTTTAAATTAAAATGGACTTAATTGTACCTTATTTTTTGGTGTTGTAAGGTGTACCTTTACACTTTCACATTAATATAGGGCTATGTTAACTAATTGAGGTTAATTTACCTTAATTAGCCCATTTAATTCAAATCTAAGCCTAATTAATTACAAATTTTGAGGGATAAAACTAGAAATTCATAAATTCCATGGCATAAGGTTTAACATTGAGAAATGGGTGTCTTAGGTAAGTGACTTAGGAGGTGAATGGGTCCTCACTTCCACCTAGGACCTAAATTTGAATTATGCTTTTGACAAATTTTCAATGATTTCAAATGTATATTTAGATGTCGGCTTGTGATATTTGAATTTTGAGAATTAATCTTAAGATATGTATAAATAAGCTCGGTCATTTCACTATGTTTCACCTAGAAAGTTTTCATGAGAACCTATCAATTTTGATGAGAGAATCCTTATAGAAAAGTTTATGATCAAGAGCATTTTCAAGGCATTCAAAGGAAGATCTATTGAAGTTTATTGCAGCAATCAAGATTTCATCATCATGTTAAAGATTTCTTGCATCATGCATGTTTTTTGAGCTAATATGGTGATGTAGCTTGTTCAATATATATGAAAGTATTCAAGGAAATTATCTCTAATCAAGTTTCATGATCAAGATCTGCATCCATTAAAGCCAATTCGTGCTAATTGGAGGTTTGTATTCCAAGATTCTAATAAGGTTTGGTGAATTGTTACATATTGTTGTCCATTCATCATTCCTTCATGCTTTTCTATTTCATTTCAAGGTTTAATTACCAAAACAAGGTTTGAACAAGGAAAACCCCCATTCCCTAATAAACAACATTTTTCTCTCTTTGACATGTGTGATTGTAGATTTTAGGTTGAAGATCCTTTGAAGAGAAAAATTGAAGAAAGTTGCAAGAAAAGTTGTCATATCACAGAAAATACTCTACATAGTTTATTTTTAATTGTTTGACTGTGAGAACCAGGAATCTAGGAGTGTAGACACAACAAAAGAGAACCCAAAAACAAATTTCAGAGAACCCTAGCTAGGAATCATTCGCCATAGGGAAAATGAGTCCTTAGTGAGCTTGAATAGGTGAATTTTAGTGAAAGGTACACATTGTTTTCCCCTTTACAGATCTTCCTTTTGATTACTACTTCTTTCAGATTTGATAATTGTTCTTCATTTGCATTTCATAGCTTGCATTTTGGAGTTTGTTTCATGGTTTTGATCTTTGTCTCCAAAGTGATATTTAGCTTATACCCACATCCTTGCATAGATAGGAATTTTTTTGATTCATACCTTGATTTGACTCACCTTTTTGGTTGATAGTAACTTCATTGATTGGATCTCATTTCTTTGAATGAAATTAGGCAAATAGGTCTTTGTGGTGAACCCCCCTTTCATAACTATTTTCCCCAACCTATTACTTGTTGTTTCAATAAAAATAAGAGCCACAAAGAGATGATACCTAAGTTGGTCCCCGTATATATCTAAATGCATGAGCTCTAAATTTTCACTCTTCTTCTCCTTCCCAACTTTGAAAAAAATGACTTTTATTTTCTATAAACATATTTTTCACATAAATCTAAATCAACTCGCTTCAAACCTAGAAATAAATTTCTTGATTGGATAATCCTCATCCCTTTCCTTTCCCAATCCTATGGTGTCATATTGTTGTACTTTCTCTTGTAGAAGCTAAGACAATAGAAAAATAATAATTACCAATACATAAATACAATATACATACCTTTTATCCTTTTGCTATTATCAATGTTCATTTAGTGACCTTCCATAAATTCTCTATAAATATAATTGCACAACCTTCATTTCCTAGTTCTCCCACTAAAAATATATTTTTTCTCAAATTAGGAACATGCCTAACCTCTTTCATCAACAATTGGTTTCCATTTGGTAATTTTTTTTGTATCTTATCCTTTCCAACAATTTGAAACCAAGAAAATAAAGGGTTTGGTGTATTCACCTTTTAGGAGATGGAAAACACAAGGAGGGCCCTATTTTGCTCTATTTCATTCAAGGAAACCAATATCCCTCATCCAATTGAATTGATTGAGGAATGGGATAGGGTTAGTATGGTTTCCTATGGTGTTATTAAAGACTAAAGGGGGTTCACCACTAAGCAAAGGCATAAAAAGAAAGAGATGCAAATGATATGCAAATGTAATTATGTAATCTAGGAAATGATACTCAAAATAAAAATAATGAATTGAGAATGAATAGAGGTGCACTTGGAAAGTTGAATAAGAACTTAAAAAGGTTTGTAATAAAAAAAAATTGACTTTTGATGCACACTAGGACTCATACACTAGACTGGGTGATTTAGTCTCAGTTTAGGGTTTCGGGCTAGATTAGGAATTTGCAATTGGTAAACCAGGATCTATAGAAAAATGTCTAAAAATTGGTATACTAGGAATCATATGCCACAAGTGGCAATTTAGTCCTAGTATCAGGGTTGATCTCAAACTATGGTATCCTCTATTGATCTTATGTAGCTAATCTCCCTTCTGATCTTCGAGTCTGAAACTTCGAATTCAGACTTCTAGATGACTTTCAATCTTGCAAGAAAGATGACAACTTTGAAAACTTTGAAACTTTGACAACTTTTTTCAATCTTGCTCTTTAATGGATCTTCAACCTAAATATGCAAATCACACATCAAAGAGAGGGAAAAATCTTGTTTTGTTAGTGGATAGGGGTTTTCCTTGGTCAAACCCCATTTTGGTAATCAAACCTTGAAATAAAATCAAATAGAATGAAGGAATGATGAATGAACAAATAAGCCATGTTGCAACTCACCAAACCCTTGTAACAAAGGTTGCAAAATTATGTGAAATGGCTAGCATGAATGTAGATCTTGACTCTTGATTGTATGCTATGGATCTTGACTTGAATGCTTGCTTGAATCATAAGAATCTACATCACAAATGTTAGCTCAAAAACACATAGGATGCATGATGAGTTTGACATGATGCTTGATTCTTGAATATAGCTCCAAAATGCTTGAAAATCAGCTCTTTGATGCTCTTGTAAAACTCTCTTGATCACAAATTTTCTATAGTGTTTGAATACTTGAATTGCTAGGAGAAAATATGTGAAATAACCTTGTATTTATACTTGTTTATGCCAAATTTCCCAAAATTACAGCACTACAAGTTGACGTCAGATCTAGGATAACAAAATCCCACCAAGAATTTGAGTTTAAAATAGGTCCAAGCTAAGCAAGAATCATACGCCAGTTGGGGCATATGAGTCCCAGTAGGCTAAGCTTTGGACAAAAAATTTAAGAAAAGTTAAGTTTAATCCCAAATTCAGGTTCATGCCCCAAAAATTAGGTGGGACCCATACGCCCAAGGTGGCGTATGAGTTCCAGATCACTAAATCTGGGACACACAACCCAAAATCATTAAATTATGATTGGTAATTAGTTAAGTGTTAGGATTATCCTTGAAAAGATGCATTAAATAAGGCTTGTGGATACAACATAGGACCAAATAAGGCATAAAGAAGCCCAATTTTAGCAGGGAGGGTCCAAACAATTGTGAAAATGTAAAGGGATACATTTTTATACACTACACAATTTAACATAGTTCATCATCACCCAAATAAACCCATCCAAAATCACCTTGAACATAATCTAGAGAATATTTCATATGGGGTGCAACATAAAATGAAGCCCTTGAGTCTAACAAAAAATAAATACTAATATTACATTGTGCAAGGATTAACACATATTGCAATCTCATCAACTACTACATTTTACTCATTATTTTATTTTTTTCCATCTTGTTTTCCTTTTCAAGACCAACATTCCTAGAACTTCAATTTTCCTTTCTTCCACAATGCTAGCACTCCAACCTTCCTCTAGATATGGCTATTACCTTATTATACTTCCCATTATTTATTGAATTCTTTCCTCTCTTCCCCAACCTCTTCCTTTTCTCTCCACAGTCAAATAATTACCTGATGTCTTACTTGTGAGTTTTGGTGGCATTTCCTCACTAAGGATAAGATCAACAATATCATCAAACTTTAAAGTGTTTGAACTAGAGACAAAATTAATCATAGCCATGACCAAGATATTCTATCTTTCTAGCAGTGAGCACAAATCAAAAGCCCCTAACATCATCATCAAATATTACATTTACATAACTTGACTAACTGGTGACCATGATAAAATAATTTAAGTTATTAGCAATAGATCCACCTTCTAACATCTTCATATTAAATAATTTTTTTATAAGAAATACCAAGTGTTGGAAGCTAATATTTTTTCATATAGTTTAGTTGGTGTTGACATTAAATCCATCAGTTTAATTTATTTTGATATGTTGAAAGCCACCAACCTTATCAGACACACTTATATTGTTCCTAGTGCCTTTTTTTCAAGAATCTCCCATTCTTTATTTGTCTTATTTGTTTGCTTATTTTATTTTCCACTCAATGGTAAGAAAATATCCTTTTGATATAAATAGTCATCAATTTGCATCTTCCATAACTAGTAGTTTTGGCCATTGAACTTCTCAACCCTAAACTTGCTTTCTTTTACCATTGCTCCCACTCAAACCAAGAACTCTCCTTTTGAGTTTATCAACCAAATAAATTTACAACTTTGATGAATGGGATCATAAATAAATATGCAAATTGAAAAATACACAAAATATATAAAATATAAAGACAAATATACGTGGCTCACCCAATATGGGCTACATCCATAGATAAACAACTATTCCTTCCCTTTCTTTATTCAAAAAATCCAAGGGATACAACTTACATCAAATATGTTGTAACTTCCTCTTCTCTCTATCACAATATCCTCTCACAATTCAATAATCAACTATAATACAATGCCCTCATAAAAGGGGCTGGCCTTTTAGGGTAAGAAAAACCAACATAACCTCTACCATCAAATATGTGACTTTTAGGGGTATTGCCCCCAAACCCCTGTTAAGGAATCTTTCCCTTAAACCACTACTGGGGAATGCAAACCCTAAACCCCCTAATGAGGGAGCCATCCCCCTAAGATCCCATGGGGGGTACCCCCTACAACCACCCCATAATAAAATTGGCACCAAAACCAATAAGATTAGACTTCATAACCAAAAATTTTAGCTACTCATACTGTATATATTAGTCACTCTTTGTGTTCTTGTGTAAATGACATTGAATATTGTGCATATTGTTATATTGACCTTCCCTTTCTAATGATGATATCAAGTAGTATGGGATGCTTGATTATCGTCATAGATGGAAATGGATTAGGGAAATGATTTGACCCATAGTGTAGTATGAGATTATTTGACATTTATTTCTAGATGAAATCTACTTATAGGCTTACACGTTTGTAAACCAAGAAGTGGGATGATGCATATAATAGGTTGCATTGACTTCCATTGTGATAATTGTTATTAATGTGAATATGTGATATATGTGTGGATTTTTTGCATTGGATATGTGTGATGTATGATTAAGCCAGTCACTATTGTACTTGTGATGTGCATATGAGATAATGACTATTGTACTTGTGATGTGCATATGAGCTAGTCACTATTGCACTTGTGATGTGCATGTGAGCTAGTCACCATTGTACATATGATGTGTGTATGAACTAGTCACCCTATGTATAGGTGATGTATACTTGAGAAAATCATTGTGTGAATTTGGGATTATAAAATGATATGACCCCTATATGAACTTGTGTGTGTTTGTATACTAATGATTGGTATTAATTGGTATGGAACTAAAACTAGAATAGATGTGTTGCTATAATTCTAGTTTAACAAAACTAATTTAAAAGCATAAGCTTAATTAATAGTCATGATTTGGAAAGAGATGATAGATCTCATACAAGAGAAGAGTATGGAATATCTCTATCATTGGTGTACAAAATAAAAATCCTCTGATTCCCAAATGGGGATACATAGGCATGACCATCACAAATGAATCCTTGAGGTTTAATTCTAGGTCTAGGGATGACCCTAACATTGAGAGCTTATCACTTTTGAGTGTAAGCATATAAGTGGTGGCATGGAGACACCATCATGATTATTGTTGGAGATGTTTTAATGTTAAAATTTTTAGATTGATTGGAATATTCTTTCTTGATCACGTTGGTTGTTATAAATAAAAAAATTAGCAATAATTGAGGGATGGTTACAAAAACTTGAAACATATTTTTAAGAAACTTCTTGATATGTATTACCTTTTGTAGTAAAATTCTCTAGTATATTTTAATTTAGATAATATTTACTGAGCACTTATAAAGAACATCACAAATGATGCATAACAAATTCAAGTATATCATTAAACCTATGGAACATAGTTGTTGGAAGCCACATCCTCCCCTTCACATTTCCATCATGAGTCCCATCCTTCATTATCATCATAAATCCACCACACCCTTCCATCCATCCAATAGCTTCATCCTTAGTGTTAGAATTTCTTATTCCCTTAATTCTTAAAAGTTTATCCAATCCCACATATAACTACATACAATATATGCAATCCTAACATAGATCAAAAATAAAAAATCTTACATACCCAAATGTTAAGGATTGTGATCAAATTCCTAGTGTCCAACCAATCCAAATCATAACATTCCAAGCTACCAAAACAAGATTTTAAAGACAAAAAATATAGCTGAATCTAGCCAAATTTGATAGCAACTCCAAATAAGTATTGTAAGTGGAACAATGCACCCTTGTTCAACCCTCCAAAATTTAGGGGAAAAATAAATAATTTTCTACCCTAGGAGAAAATTTTGTAGAAATCCTAATTTTATAATAATTCCCTAAAATATACTTTAGTTTCCTTCAAATTTATACTATAGAAAATTCAATATGAATTTGATTTTTTTATTTTTTTTATTTTTTTAAATTAGGAAAAATATTCACCAAAATAAGTGAGATTGCATTTCCTAGATCACCTCCCAACATAAAATAAAAATTCAATTTGTTTCTTGACTTCAAAATGCCAAGATCATGCTTTGATACCACTTGTAATGAAATTAATTTAATAATCAAATAAAATAATAGGAAATATGGTGTAAATAATTGATAATAATAAAGCACTTTGAGGGTGAGAACCTACAAAACTCTTTGGGAAGAAAATAATTCACAGTGTGATAATCAAATAAAACTCACTACCTCCTATATATACACTAATTATATATTAGATATCACCCATGCAAACTTAGATACCAAAATATATTACCTGGGTGACCTAATTATCTAAATAACAATATAATTATGATCACATGACTTAATTAAGAGGGCAAAAAGTGACTACTCCTAACCTAATGCACACTATATGATTAAGAGCATAGAAAAAAATATTTGTATGTTAAAATAAATACAAGTGATGACAAATCTCTCGCCCCTTATTTTTTAGAGGATAATCAATGGTATTTAGATATACCATTTCATATGCTAAATATGTCATGTATGCCTAATATGAATACAAATAAGTAGGAGAATTTGAAGCTTGCTACCCAAAAATATGGTTTCGTAAAAGGTGATTTCATATATTAAATATCTAAGGTTATGTTGTTAAAATGTATCAAGTTATGTAAATCTCATAGAGTCCTAAATGGAGGTCATTAAGAGATTTTTGGTTGGCCCTTCATGGAAAAAAATACAATTCTTAACATCTTAAGGGAAGGATACTAGTTCCACACACTGTTTAAGGATGTAGTTAAGATGGTGATACATTAGGATTCATGTCAAAAAAATAAGAAAAACGAAGGTTGTTAGTGCTTTTCCTCTTATCCCTATTGTCGTTAGAGCCCCACTTTAACAACATGGAATGAATTTTATAAGTGTGATAATTAAAAAAATTTATAAACAAGAAAACACCAAGGTGTTATGTTTGGATTGTTGTTTCTTATTCTAGGAAAACATGTACTCATTTACAACTTTTATCTTTGTAGAATTTGAAGTATAAACTATTATTTTAGAGCCCAAAATGTTTAAGGCTAAGGTCTATAGGAACTGTGTGAGATGGACCTAAAACATTTTAAAATAGATTTAAGATGGAGCCTCATGTTTCACATATAACTCTTTTCATGCCTATGCTATGAAAATGACTATAAAAAGCTTTATGAAATAGAGTTGAGTGAGTCCCTTGAAGTCTACATTGTTATAATTTGATATCTATGGGGCCCATTATTGACAAACTCAAGTTTTCTATGTCAAATTTTACTCGATGGTTTAGATCTTAAGTCATAATACTTTCATTTTTAGAAGAAATAGTAGACCCCCATTTCCCTATACATTATAATTGAGTAGTGTTTTCATGTCTAGTGATGTCATTGTTTCAATTTTGGACATATTATGTTAGTGTTTGTTGAGCTCAAGAAAAATCAAAAGTGGGCACATTATAGGATAGTGATGAGGTTAGTGGATTTTGTGATTTCTTTTTTTGGGATTGCATATATTCCAAGCCTCCAAGGCAACATTGATGTGAGTGGCATGTGTTCCTCAAATTGGACTATCATATAGAATCATTGGTGTCTACATGCACCAGGCTCAACGATGATTGGATGTTTCTAGGTGGCCAATATGTGGCAAACAATCAATAAGCATATTGTATACATTCCATGCTTTATATTTAGTTAAGGTTACAAAGACTACAAATTAAAAAACAATATTAAGCATTTTGTTAGTGATGGAGAACACATTTTTTCACAAAAGAGTTTTTGATGATTTATTTGATTTTTTATTTTAGCCCATAATTCTAAAGTGATTATAGACAATTTTGTTGTGTCTATTAATATTTTTACATGCTTAAGAGTTAAGTAAAAGCTTTATTATTGTATAATTATTTTCTAATAAGTTTACAATCTTTTGTTTTCTTCAAAGTATTATTAACATAAATAGACCCTTGATCTTCTTTGAAATTCAATGGTTTTGAATGAGTCCTTAATGGATGCAAGATCTTGACACTATAAGGGATGAAACTAGGATCATGCTTAAATAACTTTGGTGGAATATAAATCCTTTAGTGCTTAGGTCTCAACTTAAGAAGTGTCAGCCTAAACCAGTTAAGCTAAATGATTATGGAGGTTTGATACAAAACCCAAGAAATAAATATATATATATATATATATATATATATATATATATATATATATATATATATTATTAGTCAAATAGATGTTTATTTTTAGCTTACAAGCATGCTAGCATGCTATGATATGAAAAAATATTATTAGTAAAATAGAACGAGAGCTCCACATATACTAGAGTTAAAGGACAGTTACATTGGAAGTTTAGATTTTATAATTACCACCCTCTTCATTAATATATTGCACCCGTTATCCTGAACTCTTACCTATATTAGCGTATTCTTTAAAGGCGGAGAATTTCAGAATATTATCGTTACAACAGAACACAGCTTTCGTTGTGCATATTTCGATAAATATGATTTTAACCACCACGTTAATGGCAGCTTAATAGTCCCCCGGACAAGAGATATAAAATGGCCAGATGGTGTAGCAGTGACCAGAAAACAGCAGCTTACTTTTCATAGTAAAACAAAAGATTAAAGTTGTTTAGTTCAACTAAAAGGTCTTGCAGAAAGTGGATAAAATCCATAGTTCCAATGATAAATACCCACGGTCTGGTATTTTTGGTTCTGCATTTCATCGTCATTTGCATAGCAGCAAATGATTTTGACCCTCCACGAACTCGCTCAATCAGTTTTAACAACAAATCTGTTAAAACTAATTGGAGATCCAGAGCATTATCCCATGATGCTCCTGTAACTGTCTTTAATGTAGAAACATATGGTGCAGTGGGCGATGGCATTTATGACAATACACAGGTTATTTCTTTGTTAATATAATTACTTGTTATTTGAAATATCATTTACTGTTTGGAGCTTTGGATGCTCCATTTACTATAAAAATTGAAAATAGTTAATACTTGTTGGTTACCTGGAGCTTTGAATGCCCCACTTCGGAATTGTCTACTTTCGTGGAGCTTTGGATGCTCCACATGACAACTGTCTACTTTTAGAGTTGTCTGTCATTTACTCTTGCTCCATATCAACATAACTACCTACCGGAAACCGTTGGCTATGGTTCCTCTTTGGGCTTTGATGGCAGTTTAGTTAGTTTTAATAATTTGATCCTGGTGTTGTTGGCAGACCATGGTATTATCTGCTTGATTTGTAATTGTAATTTGTGTTATGTAGGCTTTTGCAAATGCATGGAATGCAGCCTGTACGGCGCCAAAGGCGGTTTTGCTGGTGCCGGGTACCAAGATATTTCTGGTTAACAATTTAGTTTTCCAGGGACCATGTTCACCTGGCTTCGCTTTTAAGGTGTAAACAAATAGACTGCAGTTGATGATTCTACAGATTAGGACTAATTTTTTTTTTTAATCAAATGGCATTATTGGCAAATTGCAATTGCAGGTGGAAGGAACGATAGTTGCCCCTAAAGATCCAGCAAAATGGAACAGAACAGATAAATGGTTGTCATTTCAGCAACTTGAGAACTTTCAGTTAAATGGTGTTGGCACCATTAATGGAGATGGAAGTGCGTGGTGGGAGGGTTGCAGGCAGGCAATAGATACAGAATTTGTATATACTAGCTAATTCCTATTTTTCTAATTCTAAGGCATTTGGGTACTTGAGGAAAACAATTGGTATTTGAGGAATCTCATGTTTATGTATTTTTTTCTGCAGGATTCTTGTAAATTTCATCAAAAACCAGTGGTGATTATCCTATTTTTCTGTTCTCTGCTCTGCTTTTATTTGCTTAAGTTTTTTTAAATACCTGATACAATTCTGACAACGTTTATGCTTCTGCATAGGCCGTCCATTTTGGTAATAGCAGTAGGGTAACTGTCACCGGATTGACAATAACAAATAGCCCAAACTTCCATTTAACTTTCAATGATTGCGAAGCTGTGAAAATCCAGGCCCTTAAAATTTTCTCACCGGAATACAGTCCGAACACTGATGGAATTGATATCGGAACTTCTAAACACTTTGTTGTACGCGACTGTGTTGTCAGCTCAGGTACATATAAGATTACCTCTTTCCGGGTTGTGAATAAGAACAAGTATATATAATTTCCCTTTTTTTGGGAGGTATAATCTTTGATTTTCTTAAGGAAGGTTATATATCAAATTGACAGAATTGCAGGAGTTTTAGGCTGATTTTTTTTCGGAAACAATTAAAAATTAGAAGTATTTATTCTACCAAATTTGTTTAAGACATGATCCTTGTCTCATTTCTTATAATACGAGAGCTTTCCACTTAACGAGATTTGAACCCTGATGAACTCATTCAAAATCTATAATTCTTTCATTGTTAAATATTTAATAAAAAGGGATGCAGGTGATGATTGCATGGCTCTTGGCAATGGGTCTTCGCATATTTTGATTAAGAACTTCACATGCGGTCCAGGTCACGGAATAAGGTATCTGACAATGCTTCTGCTGTTCTCTGATAGGTCAATAATCAATTTATTTATCTTTTATTTCTCTCTGTTTGGTAATGTCATATCATACCTTCTGTTTACCTTTAGCATTGGAAGCTTAGGGAAATTCAACTCGTCAGCCAGGGTATCCACTATTCACATAGACGGCGCCAGGATGACAGGAACCCAAAATGGTGTAAGAATCAAAACATGGCAGGTACCCTTACTTTAATCCATCAATTTTTTAATTTTAAGCATTCTTAAATAAAGCATTGTAAACTGCAGTAAAACACATTGTTCCACTGTTCCAGTTATATGATAATCCTATAGAAAGGGTTAATAGAACTGTTAATGGTGATGTGTGAATATGGGTTTATAACAGGGTGGTTCAGGGATGGTAAAGGATATACAATTCAAAAATGTTGAAATGATAAATGTGAACAACCCAATTATAATCGATCAATACTACTGTGCAGATACACCCAAACTTTGTCAAAATCAGGTAACTCAAAATTCTCACTTAATCCCATTTTGTCTAGTTAGTTAAAAAATCTGAATCCCTGTTTATATATTGTATTTGCAGAGTTCTGCTGTTCAAATTAATGGGGTGACATTTATAAATATTAGTGGCACATCAGCATCACAAGTAGCAGTGAAATTGGCATGTAGCGACACCATAGCTTGCAGAGGTATAATGATGAAAGATATATCTTTGAAGCTGAGTTCAGGAGGTGAAGCTTCGTCCTTTTGTGAAAATGCACACGGACTAATAAGAGGAGACATCATCCCTCCAAGCTGCCTCAAAAATTAAGATTAGTTTAGTTATCTTATTTAATAATCTATCTAAGTAGCGTCAAGAGATATCTTTGTGGAACTATTATTTTATGCATACATAAAATATTTGTATTTTGTTATTTAAATTATTTTATTAGAAATTGAAATAAATTAAATTTATGACAATTTATAAATTTTTTTATGAAATGAAAATAAATATAATTTTATTTACAATAATAATTTTTTTTATTATAATTGTTTATATAATGATTTACTTTAATTTATAATATATATATTGAAAAATCAATAATTTATCCTTTATTGAATGGAAAACAATAGAAATAGAGTTTTTTTACAAGACTTATGAGCGATGACTAACAAGTCTATGACATTGACAATATGTAGTTGTACTCTTAAAATTAAGACTGCAAACTTGATAATTAAGAAGAATTCAAGGGTAATTGGCAGCAGTGAAATTTTGAATCTTTATTTATGTCTTATAATTGAAGTTTCAGCCTTGTTTCTCTTTCTATGCACTCTTTGGCATGAAATTATATTTGCAGCTTTGTCCCCGTGTTTTTGTGAGCATTTTAGCATCTTTTAATTTGTCATGTTTTTCTTGTTTTAAGTCTATAATTGAATTTTATTTAACAAATATTTAGTTTTTCTTGCCACTGTCATGTACATATAATGTGACTATGGTGTGAACATACAATATTACTCTTTCTAGTAAGGTCAGATCTCACCTATTCAAGCACTTTTCTCACTTGTTCTTGTCTCCTAAGAGGGCTTCTTGGAGGAGAAGGAATGGTAATGATAGGTGACTTAAAGAAGAATGAATGGTGAGAGCATAGGAGATGGAGGCTTCTAAGAATGAGGTGGACAAGATGGAAGGGAAGGGGTTCAGGATGTGGATGCAAAGTGACATCCTTGGGTGCAAGTAGTGGAGAATGGTGAAAAGGTGACCAAGATGGGGACCTAGGATGAGGAGATGCAAGATAGAGAGAGGCAGGAACCAAAGAGATCATAGAAGTACAACTCACAATTTAATCTCATAAAATCATCTCTCATGGAAGTTGTTGACCTTTTCAATTTAAAAATGTGATTTTTTTGAAAAACATGGGTCATTGATCTTTGACCAAAAATGCAATTAAATCATGAGAAAATTGTGGTCATCTAGAAAAAAACTCAGATTAAATCACGATTTTCCACTATTTTTTGCAACTTTTTGATAATTTTTTTTAGGATTTATGTGTTTTTTCAAATTTCTACTAGCAATTTTTATCCAACTTCTATAGCATTTTTTCCCATTTTTTCCCTAATCCTTAATCCATTTCTTCCCCATTAATTGAAAAAGTCTTGATCTTTGAGTTTGCTAAGTTATTCCCAAGAAAGATTTTTACATCTATGGGAGAAATAACCTAAGGTTCCAAGTTTAGCTATTGCTAGAAAGGAGACCTCACACTCTTCCTTGTCACCAATTTGAATTTTTTGAGCTCAAGAACTACATCTATGTCATTAGGGCTTGACAATTTTCCTTCCTTTCTTTTTCATTACCTTCACTACCTCCAACAACTCCTACATCTCCTATTGTATGAGAAGAAGATCAAGCTACAACCTTTTCCTATGTGTGTTGTGAAGAAGGTACAACCTTTCTTGTATTTGGGTCCTTTCTTTTACTGTCTTTTATACTCTTTGAGAGATTTTATCCTATAAATGCCTCTTGTTTTAGATCAACAGTCTTGGATTGAAATACTTTCTTTGATGGACCAATTCACAAAAGCCAGAGGTTGCCAATCCATGTCAGAAGTTTTAAACCTTAGGGATATAATTTCAAATTCTAAATCCAAAATATCCTCAAGTATCTCCTCAAGAGTCATATTGACTGGAATTGTTTAACAGTCATACAACTATATTCTCTTTTGCTCACTTCATCAACACAATTTTCCCAATAGCCTTCTATTTGTGGCACATGTTTAAATCTCAATCCAAATCTTTTATAAAAAACACCCTTAGAATTATAAACATTTTTCATATAAAATATTTAACCTAAACATTGCTAAGATATTTGGAATGAAGAGATTTGTATTTGTAGATTCCAAGTTGAATTAGGAAACCAACCCACAACTTATTTGTCTTTCTCTAAAGAAGAATTGCACCTTAGAAATCTGCATACAATACTCCATTGTGAGCAATAGGGTATTTCAAAAGCATATAAGGAAAATGTTGGAAACTGTATAAACCAATCAGTCCACTCAAAAATCACTACCATGCTTGCTCTGAAATCATGATGTAATGTTGCTCATTAAATTTCCTCACCAAATGCATCAAGAATGCATCATTCACCTACGGTAGTGTTTTAGTAATTCATAGTCCTCTAACTAAGGTAGGTGTCTATAGACTTGTGTAGTATTGGACCTTGAAACTCTAGTCAACAAAAAGGGTTTGATTCTTTGCCATGGAATAGACCAAATAGGACACCATGTGGAATTTGCAAGTTTTCTCAAACTCTGAAAACTACTTGTGAATACAATCACTAATCAAGAAAACTCCAACAAAAGTGAATTTTTCCCTCTCAAATGGAGCTCATGATGAAGAACATCCAAGGTTTGACTAATCTTGCTTCTTGCCCACTTATTCAGTTTAGCAAAGTGATCATCAAAGAGAACTCATCATTGAATTCATTCCTCCTTTTCAACTTTGTAAAGCCTTTAAACCTCTTAGCTTCCTTGAACCAATGTCTTCCAAGTTAATTTTTGACATTCTTGAAGGTTTTAAAATTTTGTTCCATATTTTCTCACTTTTTGAGGTTTATGTCTTGCACACTTCATATGGCAACAAATTGAAATTGAAATCATTTCAATGGAATCAACATCAAACTTAGCAAGGACACGATCACTTACTGTACAAATCTCCCTCTTCTTAGGGTCATAATAATTGGTGCAAGCAATTACAAATTCTTGACTGTGAGCAGAATATCAAAAGAAGTGGCTTTTTTGAGCCCACTAACTTACAACCTCTTGGTGATTTTTTTGCTACTCTTGATCCTGTCCTCCAAATCAACCTCTTACATGTTCACATTCCCTAAATCTATGTTGTTGACCTTCAGTTATTTGCACACCAACCTAGATGCACCTTCCATGATTCAAAAGTTATATTTCATAATGAAAACCTTCAAACCCTAGTTGCCTTATACAAATCTACAAATTGAGAGTTGTGAAACCCTAGGGCATGAGGAATTATGGAACAATTATGGAACACAAAGTGCTAATGCTAAAAACTATCACATAGTCCTTTCATAGAAATTAGACCTTAAGAACTATAGAGGTCTGAAAAATTGATGCTTACTATCATTTGAATGATCAAAAATTTGACAAAATTCTATCATAGGTGTTTGAGGATTGAAGATAATCCTGGTATGTTGATGGAAACCTACAATAAGTTTCAAAGGTGCCTCCAACAATGAACACCTACTAGAAATCCATTGAAAACCTGAAGTAAACCTTCTCTTCGTTTGTCAATGAAAATTTGGAATAGGAAGATATAATGACTAAACTCTCTTTTATGGAATGAAAGAAGCTTTGTTTTTGTCTTTGTAGTCCTTTGCCCTCCTCTTTCCATTGCATGGTTGAGCTTCATGTTGTCTTTCAGTTAGTTTTGCAAAGATTTAATATACTGATATAATATTCATGACCATGATATTATAGGATTCAACTATAATGAGGACCATTTTACCTTCTACATCTTCATTCTTGGTTTTAAGATTCAAATCTATGCTATATGACATGTTTGAATACACAAGTATCCAGAAACCATATATTTTAATCAATATGGTTGCACTTTCTATTCATACTTGATTGTTGCTTAGAGGCTTGACTTAAGATTTTTTAATCATGTAGGACCACACATAAATCCTTCTATATTTTATCTTTATTCCCCAATCTTGGTCTTCTTCAAGGGAGTACATTTAATAATGTTCTTGAAGTCAAGGAGAGAATCCTTATGACTTTGTACTTAAACTCATCTCATTTGTGGCCATTTTACAGGCATCTATTCAGTTGGAGATGAGCAATGACCAAAGTTGGCAACTAATTGCAAACAATGTTGCTTCTGTAATAATAAAATTAGAATTACCTAATTATAATTGGTTATAATTCATAAATACTACTTATTTATCAAAATATATTATAAATGAACACTTATTAAAAATCAATTAAAACTACATTCAAAACCTAATATAACTTAAAAATAATAATCTTTTAATAAGAATTAAAAGCTTGTTTAAATATAGCTCTATCATTGATTATTCAAAACCTAATTCTAAATAATTTAGCAATAAAATAATTTCAATTCCCAATGCAAATACCGTCAGTCAAAGGTAGTTTTTGTGGTGGAGAAATATAGAAATAAAAGTGAGAAGATGGTTCATCTTGAAGATTCAAAAGAAAAGATTTCAAACTAGAGGCTCCATTAAATTTCTAGAAATAAGTGGCTCCACATGTTCTTGGAGGTTGTCAGTCATCAATCTCATTGAGTTCCTCCATCACTACCTTCTTTCTCAGTTTCCTTGTTCTGAACGCATAAATTTTAAAATATTGAAGAGTAAATTAGGCTTAGTGCCAACTTTCTAGCATATCAGCATGCTCCTCATGCATATTCTTCTCCTCCTGCCAAACATTCACACAATTTTCCATTTGAGTAACAAGTGTTGGATAATAACAACAATTAATAGAAATAAAGAAAAATATTATCTTTGAAAAATATTAAGAAATAAAACAATAAAAATAATAAAAAACAATAAAAACAATCAAACCAATAAAAAATGCTAGTTTTTTTAAGTTTGATAGAGGTTGTTATCTTGAAGATATTATATATCATGTTTCCTTGAAGGTAAAATCAAATTAATGAATTGTAATTGAATAGCAACATTGCATGAAGATTGTAATCAGTTTCTTTGAGCAATTAGAATATTGATGCATTGCCTCGTGGATGTTTCCTTGACATACTATCAAGGTTTTACCACGTAAATCTGTGTATTGTCTATTATTCTATTATTCTATTCCATTTTCTTCATTATTTCTTTACAAATAAATTGTGCTGTAATATTATTTAAGTTTGGGGATTTTATATTCCCACAACAAGTGGTATCAGAGCAATTATTTTGTAGAGTTTGTATTTGATTTGGTGTTTGTTTTGCATCATCAAATGGTGAAGGTTTTAAATGCAAGGTTCGAGGTGGAGAAATTAAATGGGAAGAATAAATTTGAGCTACAAAAGCTCAAGATGCATGATTTGTTAGTGCAACAAGGATTGCACAAGGAATTGGTAGGAAAGTTAAATTAATCTACAAATATGAGTGATGAGGATTGGGAGGATCTAGATATAAGAGCTCTTAGCACAATTCGGTTATGTTTAGCAGGTAGGTGCATGATGATAGGTAGCCAATTTGTCGCCAATTTACATTTTCATCCCAAAATAGTAAAAACACGAGCGCGTTATAGTAAAATGCACTCATGTTATGGCTTGGTAATGACCGAGCCTAGGATCGGCCATTACCAAGCCATAACGCGAGTGTGTTATAACACACTCGCGTTATGATTTAAATTTCAAAAAAATGCCAGCATTTTGAGTTCAAAAAATGTGCATTTTTTGAAATCAAAAAAACATTTCCAAAATGCGAGCGCATTATAACATGCTTGCATTTTGGTCTACACATTGAAATTTTTTTCTTCTCTTTTTCTTGTCTCTTTCTTCTTGTTATCTTTCAGTGGAAAGTTATATACATGAAATAAACATTTAAGCATAAGTTGACATTTACATATGGACTTTTACTTTATACTTTAAGTTATATTTCATGTATATAGGTAGGATGTTTGAGAGTGGTTTCGGATTTCTAGGAGTTATAATGAGAATTCTAGTTTTTGGAAGATCTTAAAAATTTTAGACTTAGT
>VDFB02351582.1:0-40922 GCA_007258455.2 Sequoia sempervirens
AAATTGGTAGGCTCAGAATCAATGATGTGACTCATCAAGGCCACATAGCCTAGAAACTTTTGCTCTCTCTTGCTTTCCCTAAAGGTGCCTCGAGGAGCTGCATACTTTTCTGCCTCTTGCGTAGTTTGTCTAGCCCATAGAGGTCTCTTTCGACCTATAGCAATATCTCTTGGCCCATTAGTTGGTTCTATGGGATCAACTGGATCAATAGTCTCTTCTGGTTCATTAGACTCCCTCTGAATCTCAAGAGTATGATTAGGAGAAATGTCCATATCCTGAGGTGTCTCCTGTTCTTCACTGTCTATCTCCATATAAGACCCTTTAAATCTTTTGAAGGCTACTTCCTCTTCGAAAGAGACATCCTTGCTGATCTCAATCTGTTTCTGCCCTGGAATGTAGATCCTATAGGCCTTTGAAGACTCACTATAACCCACAAATATTCCTTTCTTGCCTGATGGTTCTAGCTTAGATCTTTTATCCTTAGGCACATGAATATAAACAAGACAACCAAAAATGCTTAGATGACTAACCTCAGGTTTCACACCTGTGAAGGCCTCTTTAGGAGTCATGTTTTCCAATATTTGATGAGGGCTTCGGTTCTGAACATACACTGCAGTTCTGGAAGCTTTTTCCCAAAGGAAGGTTTGTAAATCTTGATCATGAATCATAGCTTTGGCTGCCTCAACTATGGATCTATTCTTTCTTTCTACAACTCCATTTTGCTGAGGGTTATACGGAACACAAAACTCCCTCTTGATCCCTGCCTCAATGCAGAAATTACGGAAACCTCCAGAAGTGTATTCTCCTCCATTATTAGATCTCAGAACCTTGATCTTTTTCCCGGACATATTTTCAACTTGAGCCTTGAATTCTTTGAATCTGTCAAGTACTTCTTCAGACTCTTTAGACTTCAAAAAATAAATCCAAGTCTTTCGAGAATAGTCATCAATGAAAATCACATAATACCAAAATCTACTCAAAGATGCCACATACATTGGACCACATAAATCAGAATGAACAAGATCTAAAATTCCTTTTGATCTACTATCACTACAATGAAAAGGACCTTTAATATTCTTACTCAGTGCACATCCTCTGCAAATGCCATCGTGCTCCTGACTGAGCTTCGGTAGACCAGTAACCATCTTCTCCATAGATGGAAGAGCTTTGAAGTGTAGGTGAGCAAGTCTTCTATGCCATAGCTCACTCGAATTGGTAGAGTCATGCAATAATGCCTAAACTGGATGAATAGAAAGTCTGTATAGGCTCTCTTGATAGACACCAATCACACAAGCTGTTTTGATACTAGAGTTCTTAGGCCAAGCAAAAACTTTCCCTTTAGAAAAGGCAACTTGGTACCCTTTGTCCTCCAATGCTGAAATTGAGACAAGATTTCTTTTGATTCCTGGTACAAACAAGACATCACTCAAATGAAGAGGGAATGCCAGAATCTAGATGAAGAGAGGTGGCCCCAGCACCTTTCACGGAAGAACAAGCGTCATCTCTGATTATCACTTGCAAGTTGGTTTCTCTTTCTACCAGTTTGAAAGATGCTCTCTATATCCTGTAATGTGTCGTGAAGCACCACTATCAATCAACCAAGTGTCACTGTCGGTTGGAACATTGCTTGAAAGAGCGAAGATGAATAAAAATCCCCCTGAGTTGTCTCTAGATTCCTTTTGAGGTGACACATCATCAACATCTGCAGTAGAAGCATGTTGCTTTGGTCTTGTTATGCAATCTTGAGCATAGTGACCATACTTGTCACATCTGAAACATTGAATGTGAGAGAGATCCTTCTTCTTTGTTTCAGGAGCAGAATCTGATTTTCTGTCTCTATTCCTCTTGAAATTGCCTTTTCTCCCTTCTCTTCCTTTCCTTCTGGAAGTCTGAGCAACAAGGACATGATTTTCTTCATTATGAGAGCTTTGTCCATTGCCTCTTGCTGCCAACTTGGATTCCTCTTGAATGCAATCAGCTCGAAGACGATCAAACTTGGGCAATTTAGATCTTCCACTAATGCTTTGGATAAAGGGCTCCCAAGATTGAGGAAGACCATTCAGTGCCAACATAACCAGGTCTCTATCTTCAACTATATCTCCAATGGCACATAGCTGATCTCTCAACTTAGTAATCTTCATGAAGAAGGAGATGACTGAATCTCCTTTAGCCATTTTTATATGATGGAGCTGTTGTCTCAAGGCAAGAGCTTTGCTGGTATTGTTGATCTCATACAATCCTTGTAGAGTCTCGAACATGTCTTTGGCTGTCTTCATCTTGGAGATAATTGACACTAGATGATCCTTCACGGAGTCTATCAAGATCTTCCTAGCCTTAGTACCATTCTTCTTCCATTGAGTTTTCTCAGCATCATTGGATGGCTCGGGCACATCATTCTCCATGAAGTTTAGAAGATCATTTTCTTCTAGTACAATAAGAACTCTGAATTTCCAAGAGGTGAAGTTTGATGCACCATTAGGTCTATCTTCAACCTTGACTCCGTTCACCATTTTCGATGCTTGAATAGACTGCCCTAGATAAGAAGAAGACTTCACTGCTTGAACAAATCTGATCTGATATTGCTTAAACCCGCTCTGATACCATGTTAATTTTAGACCAGAAATGAAGATAAGTAGCAATACAAAATAATGAACAATAGAACACAACAAATACTCTGGGAAAGCTCTCCTTGAGAGAGAAAAACCCAACCAAAGATATATCTCTTATATTAGAATTAAAGGAGCAGAAATCTGCTTTACAACTTGACCCAAACACAAGGTCGATCCAATGTAATGAGAGATAGCACCTCTCCTAGGTGCGAATATACAAATAATATGATTTCTCCTTGATAACAATCAACTTGATGCAAAATGTCGATCTTCTGCAAATGTTCGATCTCCTCGTTGAAGTGCGAACTTATCTTGAATGAATTGAATTACCAAATGAATGAGAATCGCCTTGTATATATACACATCAAGACGTCTTTTCATGTAGGGTCGGCCTCTTTCACAAAATGAGATGACTTTTTATTGAGTCAGCCTTGAAAAATTAAATTAATATTTAAATAGCAAGTCCGACTTGCCTTTGCATTTATTTATTATTTATTATTTGAATTCGAGAGAGAAATAAATCTCTCGCCGCTATAACATCAACACCTATAAAATGCGGAAAAAATCGTGATTTTTTAGCCCTCAACTCGCCAAAAACGTGTCCAGAAGCCAACATAGAATTTTAAATAGGAATCATACTTTATTTTTAGGGGTTTTCGATTTGTTTGAGTCTGACGAAGCAAATAGAGGTATCACGGCGACAGCGGTGGCACGATTGCAAGTATCCCAATTCATATCTATGTAATAAAATTTAAATAACTGGTCAAGGTCCCTTGTTTGCTTTGGCCTCTAAGTTCCAGCCACTTCACAATGATATCTTTGGATTTTAAGTTTTAACATCAATTTTACACAGTATTTACTATTTACTGTTTAGTGTTTATTTATCCCAATAAATATAAATTTGAATCCCAATAAATATATATCCACATTATTCTCTTTATATTAATGCTATATAAATTGGACAATATCGCAAAAATGCACAATTTTATAGATTTAAACTTTGGAACACAATAGTTGCTACGAAATGTTATATTTTCCTTATGCATATACAGTCTCTATTTTATAATATTTTCCTCCTGTCACTTTCTTTCAAAAAAAATCAAATGATACCAAATATATGCATTAAGTTTAGTTTTATGCCTTAATAGGCAACCCATATCAATGTCATTGCAGACAGAGGAAAGAAAGTTCAAAATAGATAGGAATATTTGGTATTTTGAAGAATATGTTAAAAAATTATGTATTTTCAAATGTTCGATAAATTCGCTAAATTATTGTCCAGTTTTTGTCCGAGTTTTTGCCGAGTCCCAAGTTTTTAAATTTTTTAGGCCTGTTGATATATTGCCTAGTTTGAGTTTTACAACTATGACTACAACAACAATTCATACAAACAACAATGGCAAATCAAATCAATACAATGCGTCTGGAGTCCATGTCCAATGAAGCTCAAATATGAATTTTGAATGAGATAGTTTTTGTCTTAGGATTCCCACGCTTGAACACATTTGCTCAAAATGGGTTCTGAAAGGAATTTGATTAAGTTTAGATGATAATCCTGAATGAAAACACAAACTCTTTTATAATTAAAATTATTTAGTAAATAATGTATAATGCTCAACCGTTACATCTGACGACGCTGACCATGAATAACTGTCGTCATTTTTGGAGATTCTTCAGTTTTCTTTTTTTAGTCTTTGACTGAACATGCAATTGCCTATGGCATGCATTCGTTCCTTTTTTATATTTATTCATGTAAATCTCCATTCCTTTGATTTTTAATGTCAATGCTCTGCAAGTTTTTGCAACATGGTATCAGAGCAAATATCGGTTTTGGGTGCCATTCGTCTTTGAGGGTTCACGTTTTTTAGGAGGCAAAAAATTGCGTTTGAAGAAGGGGTCGCGCTTTTCTCTTGAAGCTCACATTTTGTCTCTGCGCAACCTCATTTGTGGGCGATTGAAAATCTCTAAAAAATTGTCTTTTATTTCCCTTCCGTTTGAGTGCGCCTTTCGGGTGCTTCTTTAGCCGTGACTTCAAGATTTATTCTCACGTTTTCTCTGGCGTCAAAGCTTGGAGATTGTAACTCTTTCTGAGCTCGATTTCTTGAGATTTATGCTCGCGTTTTTGCCCTAGTAGAGCTGCGACTTCATTCATCTCTGATAGCCGTGATTTTTCAAAGTTCTCTGCAATTTTTTGCTAAAAATCGTGGGTTTTTCTTGCGCATATTTGATCGACTAGGGTTTCTGCACTCGACTAGGATTTTTACCTTCCATTTTCATTCTTTTTTTTTTTTTTTTGATTGCAAATTCTTGGTGGGTTTTTCAAGATCTTTTTTGGGTCAGTCTTCGATTTTTCTGGGTGCTATTCGAGGTGATTTTCTGATGGCAGCTTGAGGGTTATTGTTTTTTTGAGCCAGTTTTGACAAATTTTTTGGGAAAATAAAAAAATTTGCAAAGAGATTTTGAAATTTAAAAAAAAAAATTTACAAGAGTTTTTGGTGTCTTTCAAAAGCTTTTTGGAGGATTTTTTTCTAAAAAAAATCTTACTTTCAGAGTTTTCGAGGGTTTTTCTAAAAAATCTTCTTAGCCTCTTTTTCAGACGATTTTTTGAAAAATCGGGTGTTGTGCCAACTGATTGTCCAATGTTTTGCTAGCTAATCACAAAGTTACCTTGTTTTTTGTGCTTTGGAAAACGAGAGGGATGGCAACTTTGTCCAATGTTATCTTGGAAAGTTTGCAGAGGTCCAATGGAAAGAATTACAACACGTAGAAGCAGAGGATGCTTACCATCTTTGAGTACCAGTGTCTGGATGTGCTTGTTCTAAGTACAGAAGTTCGTTCCACTACTGTTGGGAAGGATTAGGACAAGTATGATGGAGGTAATAGGGAGGCAGTCTTGCTTCTTAAATTATCTATCGCCGATGAGATGTTACCAGAAATACCATCTGGTAAATCTGCTGTGGAGATCTGGAAGCATTTGAAAGATCTTCATGAGACCTCAAACAAGGGAAGGGGTTTCTTTCTGAAGAATATGCTTTTCTCTATTATGATGGATAACCAAGTGTCTTTGTAGGAGCACTTGATGAAAATAAAAAATATTCGTGATCCCATTGGTTGTACGATGGAAGAGGAGGATATGGTGGTGATCACTTTGAAGAGTTTGCTGCGTTCCTACAAACACTTCATCGAAACGCTCAACATTACATCCACCAATGTTGACTTGAAGTTTGATGAACTGTGCAACAAGCTTTTGCAGCAGGATAGGTGGAGGAAGCAGTTTGGGAGTAGTAGTGAGTCTCCTAGTGGTGAACAAGAATTATTGCCAAGGACGTTGGCAAAGACAAGTCCACTCAGCAGAAAGGACGTGACGATTCAGAGGAGAGCTCCAAGAAGAAGTCTATTACTTGCCATTACTGTGGGAAGATTGGTCATATACAGAGGTATTATAGAAAACGGTTGACTAATGAGAAGTCCAACCAAGAAGCGTCTTAGCAAAGTGCTCCAGTGGCAGGGCAAACTGAGTAGAAGGAGTCTGCATACTATGCATTTTGATGACCAACACAATTTGGGTAGACTTAGTTTTTGTTTGTATGTTGAGCATTAAGGGAGGGTATTAAAATTATTTAGTAAATAATGTTTAATGCTCAACCGTTACATCTGACGACTCTGACCGTGAATAACTGTAGTCATTTTTGGAGATTCTTTTGTTCTTTTTTGTTAGTCTTTGACTGAACATGCATTTGCCTATGGCATGCATTCGTTCTTTTTTTATATTTATTCATGTAAATCTCCGTTCCTTTGATTTTTAATGTCAACACTCTGCAAATTTTTGCAACATTTATATCCTCCACAAATAGAATAAGTCAATTACCATCCACACTCACAACCTCAAATTTGAACAGTGATAATGGGTGGGAAATATTCCACTTTGAAAGTAATGGTGCCAAAAACAAACTATTGAGAATATTATGACACATGCTGGGAAGTTAGGAGACGAATAGAAACATAGGCGGAAATATCAGGTATTGGGGTTGGCCATATCACAAGACTCAAACTATAGGATGGGATGTTGAGGGTCGAGCAACAAGCATGCCAGTTAGGGAAAGTCCAAAAGTCTGATAAGAAGAAGGGAAGAGTGTAGTTTGAAGAAAAAACATACTCAGTAAGGGAAGACACATGGTAGACAGAAACAGGGAAGACATAAGTACAGACCTAATATGTACAAACTTAGGTTGATTGGAAATGGGATATGACAGATACTGACTGCTAGCTGGATAATTCCAAGCACGTGCAAACTGCCCTAAAGCTGGGCATGCAAAATCACCTTGGTTTGTCTAACTAACATGCAGTTGGAGAGGCTCTAGTGAACTGAATTTCTCATCAGCTATTTCTAATTTACATGCAGTCAATAAGACTTTAGTAGGTTGGGTCTAGTGTGTATGTAAGATAATTGCACTGATAGTGTTATTTACAAGAAAGTAGATTATTAGAAGAATGATTCTCATAATTTCCTCCTTCCTAAAATGAAACTGTTACCAATTAAAATGTGAATCAAAACCACCTTGTAGCTGCCAGGATGAGAGGAGAAAATGGTTTCTTACACAGTATGGAGTGCATGTAGACTATGAACAGTGATGATGGGGTTCTGAGATGCATACATGTCAATGAGAGGAGTTGGAACACTTAGGAATGAAATATCCTAGAGACTAAAATGCATTGTCAATGCCAAAAGGTTCTCATATGAAGATTTGAGGTTTATAAATTGATGATCTGCATGGAAGAAGATCTCCAAACTGAAGACATAGTAGTGTATGGGCGTGAGGGTTGAACCCAAGGCAAGGAATGATGTCATATGTGGCTTCAGTCAATGTCAAATTGGTAGTTGTCCTTATTGATTAAGAAAGAAAACAATGGAAGGTAGGGAAGTAGGAGAGGGCGCCAACATTGAAACTGATCAAAGTCCATCTCAGAGCTGCAAGGAAGTTTGCTCAGGATAGGTCCTACAATCAACTAAGGGATGGGCAATGGGAGATGCATGATATTCATCGTTGGCCTGCAGGATAGTTGATTGCTCTGGAAAAAAAGAGTGAATTGAAGCTGGAGGCAGAGGAATGGGCTCAATATGGTGCCGACAGTCCTTTCTATGGAGGTAACCACTAGAGTGGAAAGTAGAATGGTGAGGTGTTAATCAAAAGACTTGTTCACAAGTGGAATTTTCTAAGCAAGAGTTGTAGTCTTTGAAATAATATTATCACTGGGATTGTGTCGCCAACCATGTGAAGTGTGTGTGATACCTTATGTTTAGAATGGTAAGGATCTTTTAGAGATGGTATCAAAAGGGAAAACATGAATTTCCTTGACATCTACAGAAAATGAAGATGGCAAGTTTAGCTGTGCAGATGAAGCCAGGTTGCTAGGTGAGATCATCATGTAAGTTGTACAGTTGTGTCTGTTGGGCTCATTGTTTTGTCAATTCTTGGAACAATGCTCATTATCTCCCAAATAAGATGGAATTGAAATAAGATGGTATTCTTATGCAAGGAGCTGAACCAAGTCAGGGCTTTGAATGATGCCTGAGGGACTCTTGGGACTGGCCAAAAAAAGCAATGTAGACTTTTATTTTGTTTCAAATAGAAGACAAAAGAAAGGACAAAAATAAAGTGACATTTCCTTATTTTAAAACTCTAAAATATCTTTCTGGCCATGCTTTTTTGTGCTAAACAAAATTATTACCTGGGGACCAAAAGAGATCGTGTAAAACCTTGACTAAAGGGTGTTCAACAAGATCATGCTACACCAGGAAGAAAGAACTTGAACTATGGTTAGTCGAAAAACCTTGCAGCTATGGTGGGTGGGAATAGTAGGGGCATTTTAAAGCAAAGCAAAGTTTTGGTTTTGATACCTACAGACAAATTAAAGTTGCAATTAAAATTAAAAATAAAATTGAACAATATCTTGTAAATAGAATTTAGAAAAAGTGATTTTAATGCATACTATTTGAAATTTAAATAGAAGTTTGCAGTTATCTTGATGTTCTCATCAATGCTAATGAAGACATCATAAAAATTTGTATTTGGGATCCTCTCTCCATCTATCTTCTTCAAATAAGACTAATCCATCTATTATTGGCTCACAAACATCTCCTTCCCATTGGTGTGATCTTTTATCAAGCTGAGCACCCAAGGATGATTTGTAATGTCCCCATTTACGACGTCCTCTTTCAATTTGGGTTGATTTGGATACACTTACTATTTTGAGTAAGTTCTATTTTTAGTAGGGGGTCTGGTACTGTGCTTTAGTCCTCGGTGAGCCCTTTTGAGCACCTCAGTTTCTCTCCGGCTCGAGTTTTTAGGCGCTACTTACTACTTTTAGGACTTTCTAAAAATAGTAAGTCATCTAGGGTAAACTGGACCAAGTCTGGGTTATCTCTCAACAACTTTTTTCAGTGGAGGCATTAGTTTCTTTGGTTGAGTCATTTTAATATTTAATCTCCCCTTCGAAATTGGATTTAATAAAGTAACTTTATATTTATTCGTTGAGGGTCATGAGGGGACAAATTTGTACCATGATGCCTAGTGCATTGACTTTAAGTCGTTTTAAAGAGCATCAAAAGTAATTTAGAATGCTCATTTAGGGGTGGACGCCTAAGGAGAGAATGGAGTAAAAATTTAAATAAAGCTAATGTTTGAAAAGAGATTAAAATTAAATCAAAAGACAATGTTTAAAGGCGTGGATTTCACTTGGGGTTTAGGGTTTTTCCTTGGAGGTTGCTCTAATTTGATGAAGACTGTGATGTCGCCGCTCTAGTCAGTTCTCGGGAACAGTGTGCTAGTCTTTTCTTGGACCCTTGTGGGCTAGCTGGATTGGTTAGAGGGTTAGTGGTGTTTTCTGGAGGAGTTGATCGTTCTCGTTTTCAGAGCCCAGTGATTGGTTCACAGCAGGCGATAGCAGTTCAGGGGTTGACAGCTTCTGACGGCACGGGAATATTTGGAGTATTGAGCGAGTTATGGATTTTTAAGTGATTTGAGTTAATTAATTAACTTAATGCTTTTTTATAAAGTCAAATTGACTTTATACATTTTATATCACTTAAATATTCTATAAAGGGTGATTTAATATTTTAATCACTTAAAATATAAAAGGGCGCCCACTTTATTTAAGTCAAACTATTGAAAGTGACTTAAATTATAATTTAAAAGATTTAAATGAAAAGTGGCGTATCATCTTGGAAATGCGTGCCTTTTTGATATAAGGCAATTTGGCAATGAGAAACCCTATTCTTGATGATTTCGACTTTGCCTTGGATATTTTTCCTGTGCCTTCCTTTGTGATCAGGGTTTGAGCATTTTTCCATTGGAGAACGATTCCTCTTCGATGTTGAGCACTTTTGAGATTGTGAGAGATCAGTCGAATCAGTGCAGTTGAGAGCTTCATTCAGAGGTTCTACATGCTTCTAATAGAGTTTATTATTCAGTTATTTGTTGTTTGCAATAAGTAAGGGGGTTCTTCACTTGTGGCGTCCTCTTCAACAGATCTGTGGCTCTAGCAGTGTTCCTTCAGCTCTTTCTACCTTGGACGTACCATTTGCATTGGGATATGTGCCCATTTGGGGAGGCGTGTGAAGTAACCAGTTGAAACGCCTTCCTTTTGGATGTTGTTTGTCTTCCATCTTTGGCGTCTACCTTTTTCAAGAGCTTGTATCCAGTTTTGAAGAGGGGGAAATCGAATCTGGAGCTTGGGCGTGCTTCTTTGTCAGTTTTCATCAATTCTGGCTGGCAAACTGGATTTATTTCTTATTTAATTATTCTGGAGCATTTCGGGTATGTGTATCATTTGGGATCTATTTGTTTGAATTAAATAATATATTCTACACCCTCATTCTAAAGAAAATAGCTCAGGTTTACATTTTATGACCAATTTATATGATGCGCCCCTTCTCTTCTGTCTATAAACTTTCTCTAAAAAACTAAAATAACACATTAAGACTTAAGAAAAAGACAGGGGTTTAGTAGTGAGCCAACAGGGCTCATCACAAAGACTCTTTAAAAAGCTTCATTAGAAGCTCTTTTTCTCTATGGTTGAGATTGACGACAAAGGGAGATGTTGCTAGTTTGTTACCAAAAGGTTGAAGAACAAGATTGAGGATGAAAACCCTCAGATTCTAAGGCTAGTTTCGGCAGTGAGAGACTTGCTCAAGCTGGTGATTGGTGGTTTCATATAGGAATCACATTTGGGCGAAAAAGATGAAGATTTTCCAGTTCTTTTGAGTGCTTTCAGTTTGGTTTTTGGTGTGGTGTGGATTTCTTTAGTTTTTGGTGTGGTGATTCTCAGTTTCTAGCACTTAGTTTTCTGAACCTGATCTCATATATTTGCTCGTAGCTCTAAAATGAAATGGGGATTCAAGATGGGTATTGGCTTGAATGATGTGTTTCTTCATGGCGATCAAAACAAGCACTAGTTTGCATTTTTTAGTGAAGGCAATGATTTTTAGAGAAGATCGAACTTCTCAAGGAGGACGGCTTTGTGGGCGAGAAATTACAGATTTCTAAATACTGGTTAAGACTGCCTTTGAAATTCTTTGATGCCTGATTACAGTGCGACTTGGGTAAGCTTGAAAGCATGGAGAATAAGGCTTTATAACTGTTTCAGCTCATTGCTCTTGAAGGGTTCTAAAACTGCTACCAGGCGTTTGGTTTCAGGTCTGAAACTATTTGATTTTTCTGTTATTCATAAATGTAAAAATGTAATGTCCCCTTCTAGCTAGCCACTCAACAGGCCTTGTTGCCTTTTGAACTCCTGAAGGCAATTGGTGAAAACAGGGGAGTCATTTATTTAATTGCTTAATTATTGCCTAAGTTCAAAATTAATCTCTAAGGTAATATTAAGTAATTAATTAAATTATTTTGTAAAGTGACTATGAAATTGACTAAGTGACTAAGGGAAATATTTCATTAATGAAACTATACAAAAAGTCACTTTATTATTTTGAGAGCAAATTAAAAGAGAGGAATTTGGCCACTTTTCGGGCATGAAGGAAATACAAAATGAGAAGCGAGAGAGATTCATTCACACCTTTTGATTATTGAGAAGAACATTTCCACGGGAAGAACAGGTCGGCTCTTATGGTAGGGTTTGCAGACCCTTATGCTCCAGGTTCGGGTGTGAAATAGCATCCCTAGCTGGTAGAATCGCGTTTTGGAGAAGAGGAAGAACTTTTTATTGCAAATCGAAGTCACCATAGTGTTAGGGATACAACTCACGGGTTTGCACCAGTATTTTCGTGATTACCTTTCATACGTATTTTTGCTAGCATCTTGGGTCGACTTAAGATCAGAATATATGCTCTTTGATGGCGTCTTGTTGCAAGGAAATCCCAAGCGCGTTATTTCAGTTATAAATCTCTATTTCTGGTTCGTTTTTGAGGAAAAGTGAATGAGGAACAGTGAGACACGTTTATCTGAGGAAGGGCGACTTCTGTATCAGCCTTCCATGGGGTTGTAGCTGCTATTGGAGGTCTGGAAAGAGGCGTTTCTACATGGTGGCTGGTTAGGCGTCCCATTTTTGATTGACTTTTTTCTGGGTTTTTGTTGCAATAAATGAAAATTGCGATTTTGACAAAGAATTGAAAATAAATTCAATAAAAAATAATCTACTCCGATAACAATAGTATTTAGGGTAAATACTGAAGACAATCTATTATTTATTCTTCTGAGATGAATACATATAGGATCCAGTTGCATGCAAGCAAAAAGCAATGAAACTTTATTAAAGAACCTGGCAATATGGCTGCAATAAATGATCTGCTGTAGCTGGTACGGCTGAGATGATAGGTTGCTTTCTCTTGCGCCTGAGAATAGAATCCACTGCTACTAAGAATCTGCGCCCCTGGTAATGATGTCTGCCTGTCACAGGTGAAGGCGTTTTGCTCTGAAACAGGAGGACGGCTTCCTTTAAATGGTACGCCAGTATACAGAAAGGTACGGCCTGGTACAGTACGGCTGTGTCAGAAACAGCAATTAATAAATGTACGGCTCTCTGATAAATTCCTTGTTATCAATGAAATAGGCGCCTTGATGAACAACTGACTTCTGAATGAAACCCCTGTCAAAAACTCTGAAGTTTGAATCGCTATGATGCTCTGTAATCTCTTCTGAATGAAGAAATCTCACAACTGGCAATAAATCAAGTGTTATTTCACACCCTCTGAACTGCTTCCAATGGAGATGGCTCGTTCCCCAAGGAATTCGAGACTGAAACCCTAAAGCTTCTTGCTCAGACCAAACTTGATCAATTTCCAAAATCAATAATCACATAATGGCTCGAATTCCAATGCAAAGCCTATATTCTCCTCAAAAGTGCGAATTCCTTAAAGATAGGGAATTTTAAATAATTCGACTTTTATTATTTTAATTATTCAATAGTCTCCGATTAAATTTTAATAATAAAATATAATCGTCAACTGGCCCCTTTCTGATGATGGGCGACCCCCTTCACTGAAATCACTTAAGTTATAATAAAATATTATAACTTTATATTATAATCTCCATTTAATTAATATTTAATTAATTCAATTAAATATTAATATCTCTCTCATTATTCATCCGATGCACGAGCTGTCTGAAGCTGATGAACACTGAAGTGATTCCGAACGCTAACAATCCATACTGCTAAAAATAGCAGGGGTCCCACGCTGACTGCCAATAACTGCTAAAAATAGCAACTTCTGCAAGAAGTGCCCGAATGAGCCCGAACGAAAGCCAACTGATCAAATACTGACAATCTGAAGCTGAGCCAAGCTCCAATAAGACCCTCAATCCATCCCATCAGCCTACGAGGGTCGCATAATAGGCTAATTCTTACGAACTCTGATGCTCGCAAAATTGGGGACATTACACCATTACACAGGAGAACAAGTGCCAGGTTGCTCTCTTTGCATTTCTCATTTGTATGTGCAGTCCCACCTTTATTTTCAGTTAATCTGTAGGTGGATATTTATGTATTGAAGGGTATTGGCAATACTTTATCAATGAAAAAATCTGGGTAGTGTCACGAAACTCTCTATAACAACTGAACATTGAGTCATGTCAAATGTTGTAAGGCTGCTCACATATTCCCACCATTATTAACACCCAGAAATATGCTTCAGTGGAAAGAAATCTGGTCTGTGTTTTGTAACCAGCTTGAACACTGTAACTCAGATTAACTTTGAAATTAATGTTTATTTCTGTCATAAAAGAAATCTGGGTTTATTCGGGAAAATTGTTTAGACTGTTATTAAACTCTGTTAGTGCATATTTCTGAAACAGCTGGGGACACAATCTTTGTACTGTGCCTTTTCAATCTGCCTCTTATAGCTAGAAGTCATACCCTTGCTACGAGCTTAACCCAGCCTTGTCACAGTCCCAAACATGTATATAAAATGTGTCAAATCTGTGAGGTAGAGCTATGTGATTGGCTTTATGATTTAAATGCTGTCATTAGAGCTGCTGTATGGTAAGATGTTGCTTGTATACACGACTTCAGTACTGTTTATTTGGTGCCTGCAAATATCCCATGTGGTTTATCTGAATTGACATGCACAGCGAGCTCCCTTCAAATCAAACAAACACCAAAAGAAACAATATCCAGCGGTTAAAGAAATTCTAAAACAATTGTTCGTCCAAATCCTGGTGCATCATGTCAGAAAATTTGGATCAGTTTAGTGAGTTTCATTACAAAAAATCTGCTCTTTCTTGTTAATGAAATTTGAATATTGAAGGTGAAGAATGTTAGTTGCCTAGCGAGTTTATTGTACATTTGCATTTATTTATATATCAATGGGCATCAATATATCATGAATGGCATATGAGAAAAACAATCAATCCAATCAGAAAGCAAACACAAAACAATCACACAGCAGTTGAAAAAATCAGAAAAAAAATATTGGGGGTTGTTTATTACATGATTGTAGATGTACTTGGCATCTTCCATTTCAGATTTGACTAAATCAAGGTTTACTATGTCCTCCAACAGAAGATCAATGCAGGCAGCACAAGGGCTCCAATAAAGTGTGGTTTGCCTCTCCTTAATTATTCTTTGCTGCTACATATGTTGCTACATTATTTTTCACAATTTGGATCACATTTTCCATACCTATTACCAACCTCGAAAACAACCTCTTCCAAGATAGGATCATTTGAAACCACTAGGAAGTTGATGAGTGCAATTCTTTCCATCTCTCCACCCATCTAATAATATTATGCATCCATTCTTGCACCAATATTTCTTTTGCTCGTCCACAATTGTCTCTATATTTGCCACTGCTTTTTGGAACAACAACCCACTTAAGTCATGTGGACTAGGCCCCTTAAAACCCTTTCCCTGCAATAGTTAACGCTGAGGCCAAATTCTCCCAATATGGTCTTCTTGTCACATTGAGTGGAAGCTTGTAACACTAAAAATTTGCACAAGTTGTGCTTGCTTCTTCATGCTTCTCCTTGTTCCAACCTTACCTTCAAGGAAAGATTGCAAACTTGATGTGTTTTGTGGACTGAAAAATCCCCATCACTGCATTCAATTAGAGCTTGATGGAGTGGATGGGCCTCTAATTTTTGTGACATGCTGAGATTCACAAGTGTTGCTAACATTGTGGTTGTCATCATCTTTTCCAATTCTTTTGCTATGTCAAAGTGAGGACTGCATCCATCTCCTGCATGATCTCAATGTCCAGACTCATTTTCAATAAATGTCTGATTCCATGGTTGAACTTGCTATGCTATGCTTTGAAGCGGCAACCTTGTTTCCAACTCTTCAACGTACACTTCCTGATGCCATTGGATACAAACTGCAAACCCTGAAATTGAAAAAATAAAAAGAACAAATTCAATTGCTGAAAACCTTGGAATCGAAAAAAAAAATATAGAACTTGGCTTTGAAAAATTTAAAAAGAGAAAATAAGTTTCAGAAATGCAGAACCCTAGTTAGTGTAGATTAATTTGAATGCATGTAAAACACTACACATGTAAACTTATGTTTTAAAATGCTTGGAAAAAAGCCAAACAAATTAGAAAAATTGAAAAAAAACTAAGGATAGAAAACTTTACCTGAAAGTGAAAGATGTTTGAAAATATCTGAAATTCTTTTCTACAATAACCTAAAATCGCCACAAGAAGAGCTCAAAGGCAAAGAATTGATGTGTGGAGGAGGGCTTAGAAAGAGAAAAAAACCCATGTTTTAGGTGCAATTTTGGTACGCTTTGCATGCAGGCTGTGTTGCAGACCTGGGGTTGAGTTGCAGACTCAGACTCACCAAGTACTCGCAGCGAGTTCAAGCCTGCAACTCTCTGAGACTTGCCCACGAGTATTTGGACAAGTAACTTGGCAGCAGTTGCAGCTTGCAAGTATGCCTGAGTTACTTGTGAGTTTTAAAGCTATGATTTGAACAAAATATATGTTAAAACAATCCCTCTGTGGGATTTTACAAAGGGTCACAAAAAACAAATTGATGTCTCACTTGCTGGTGGCCTTAAAAATAACCTTTACCTTTATCTTTATTTTGATGTTATCTGCTTCAAACTACCTTGCATTAGCTGATATGGTCTGTGTCATTTCCTAGCTAGCCCACTTAAGTTTATTTTGTTATATTTTTCAAAGTGTTATCCCATAGGACATCTAGTCACTTTAGTGCAATCTTTCTTTAATTTAGTTACGTGAATGGCTGGTTTTAAGTTTTGTCTCCAAATTATTTCTTTGCTTTTACATTGCATCTCCAGTCTGATATTTTTGGCATCCTGTTCGCAAAGAGTTTCTATCTATGGTGGGATAAATCATAGTCATCATTCTCTCATCCCCACAATTTTAGGAAGGGAATTGACCTGGCCTTACCGACCTTAACTCTTAAGCCTTCAAACTATTACTGGTCTCTATTAATATTTACAGCTTAAACATCCAGAATCAATTAATGATTCCTTTTCTTGCATGTCTTTGGGTATCACACAATCATTTATATTAATCAAAGTTGTTGGGTTTTGGACTTGGAGCATGTTCAAATTAAATCTTATCATGAAGGGCAATAGTGAGTGCCATAGGTCATCAACTTGAAAGAACTGCCCTCTGTTTCTCTAGAACTCATTTCTATTTTCATGTCTCCTTTATGAGTCTTTTTATTGACGTTCCGGGTACGCCCCTTGGGGGTCCCCATCTTGTATTGAATGGGTGCGGGTACAGGTTGGACCCACAACGAACCCAAGGTGCCTAAGTGGGAGCTTGGGCGTACCCAGGCTGCTCCTGGGCGAACCCAAGGGCTGCCCAAACCAAAAATAAAATAAAATCTATTTTCTTAAAGCATTTTTATAAACAAAAACCATTTTTTTAGAACATTTTTATAAACAAGAATCATTTTTTAAAAAACAATTTTATAAACAATAAACATTTTTTTAAAAAACATTTTTATAAACAATAAACATTTTTTTAAAAAACATTTTTATAAACAAAAATGTGCCAAATACCCAATTTCACCATCAAGTGATTAAATTGTGAAAATGGTGTGCGCCATGAAGGTTTGTGTGGTTTCAAAGGCCTTAATTTGGGCTTGGTGCAGGAGATTTGCCCCTTGGCCTCGTCCTATATCACAACAGGTAATACGTAGGGGCGCTGTAATGTCCCTATTTTCGGCCACTTCAGCATCGAAGTTAACTCTAGTGTTATCAGTGAACGCTAGCTTTGTCAAAAGGGAATTTAGTGGCTAGTGTTGATCTTTGGGGGTTTTGCTACACTTGTTGATGCTTTCTGGAAGCAGTTTCATCCTATCAGGTGCATTCCACACATCTTGGAGGGAAATGCTATTTTGGAAAGTGCTTGTCTTTAGTAAGGCAGGTTCTTGGTGAGTTTTGGAATATATCGATGTCTCCGATTTTCAGTTCCAGGCTATTGTCGCATTTTTAGTACCACTACTTTCAGTTGGGGATGCGGGAGATAATTAATAAGTAAATAATTAATTGTAAGTTGTCGAAAAAAAGCAATTTTAAAATGACGACTTAAATTAATTATTTATAAAGTAAGGTGACTAATGTGCCAAAAATAATAAATATTTAAATAAAGTCACTTTTCGGAGCAGTGAGGGGTATAAAGAGAAATTGGAAGCTCATTTGAAGATAATGCATTGGATATTATTCTATTTGGTGATTTTGAAGGGCATATCGGAGTTCAAAACCCTAGGATGGAAACCCTAAGGGTGATTGGTTTCGATAGTGCAACAAATCTACCCTAGCTAGTTTGTTGGAGAGGTTATACAAATTTCTCACATTGGATTCTACAGAAAATTTACAAAATTTGTGAAGTCTCTTGTAGAGACAAATTTCTGAGTGGGTGTTTTATGCAGACACGAAAGAAATATCAGAAATAAAATATTTATTATTTCAGTGGACAGCTATAGGCAGCAGCAGTACCCTATATCCAATCTTAATGGAGGGCGTTGCAGATAATACTGATTGTGAATGAAGGTTTTAAGTGGCCGCACCCTTTCATATACTAGCCGCCACATTTTCTTTGTGTTGTACATTTTGGATTAAATTGCAGCTATTGGAAGGAAGAGGCATGCATATTGTGGACTACATTAAGGTGATGTGGGTAGGAGAAATCTCAAAGGGGGCCGCTATCGTCATACCAAAGGAATTGCTGCTGATTTGATTGCCATACATTCCCTCCTTAAGCCGTCTGTACCATTTGATATAGCTGCCGTATCTTTATGGGAGGTACCAATAATATGTGAAGAGGGGTCAATGCTGGTCAATAGAGCTGGAGTTGCGTAAGGGAGTTTGGGGGCATTTCAGAGGTTAGAATATTTTTATATTATTTCATTGTAATTTGTAGTGAATATTAAAAAAGGCCATTCTGAGTGTGATTTTGTATCATCTGGAAATATTCATATATATATATAAAGTGTGCTCAATTGTTATGAATTATCTTTAAATTTATGGTTTTACATGTTACAATGTAAAAGAAATGCATATCTTGTATACTGTATACATTTCATTCTTCTTTCTGGTGGAACAATCTGAACGTATATTCAAAGCAGCAGCAGAACAAGTGTTTGACGAAATGTCTATCACGATGAAGTTATGAAATTGAATTTTTTTTTGCATACAAAATTTGGTTGGGATATTTCAGTGGTATTAGAGTTGGAGATCTTGCTAGCTGGTGGAATTTGATGAATGTTTTTAGTAGCAGAAATTTCCGGACAGAATTGAAGTTTTCAACTGTATGTATGCACATTAATGAATTTGGAAGATAGGGAATTTAATCTTTTTGTCTCAAATTTGGCATGTCAGTATGGGAAGCATTTTACCTTAGAAAAAGTTTGCAGCTGGAGTCAATCAGAGCAGTACATTCTGCCAGCTTGTTGGAGTGAAAATCATGTCATCATTGAGTGAAGAAGAGTTGGGCAAAAAACTTTTTAATGCAGAAGTTAAACTAGAACACCTATTTCAAGCAAAAGATGTTCTTCTCAGCACTTTGTAGGAAGTAGAGGATTGTTTGCATATGGTGAATCAGTCACCTTCTCAATTGACTCAAGCAACCATAATTCTTGCAGTTACTACCTTGGGTAAGCAAAAGGTTTTGAGACACAAAGATAATGAGGTGAGATTGATCGTTGCTTCTTGCTTAAGCAAAATCATGAAAATAACAGCTCCTAAGACTCCTTGCAGTGATGACATAATGAAAGAGATATTTCAGTTGTTGGTGGATAGTTTCCAAGGTTTAGATAATGTCACAAGTTCTGACTTTTCGAGGAGGGTAACCATACTTGAAACATTTGCAAAAATCAGATTTGGTAACATCATGTTAGATTTGGGTTGTGAAGATGTAATTTTCAAAATGTTTCACCATTTCTTTGCTACCATCAAAAAATATCATGCAGATAATGTTATAACAGCCGTGCAGTCCATTATGACCTTGATTGTTAACAGAAGTAATGATGTACCACATTCAATTTTATCTCTCTTATTGACTAACATGTGGAAGGATGACCAAGAATCCTTATTAATTGAACAGGTTTTAGCTGAAATGGTGTTTGCTCGGTGTGAGGAGAAATTAAAACCTTATTTGACAAATGAGGAGTATGGAGAAGAAGAGTTCACAGCAGAAAATTTTGATGAAGGAAATGCCTTATCTCAAGAGGTATGTATGACGGAGTTCCAGAATGACTCCATGGAAATGCATGTGTCTACATATGTTGGGAATACGTTTAATGAAGATGTCAAAACAACAACCTTGGGTGCAAATTCAGAGCAAACCAATGAAGTTTGTGAGACTACTAGCTTCTTTGTTGACGCAATGGATTGAAAGCAAATGATAAAATTGTGGGGACAGCTAAAGCAATTTCAGAAAAAAGAGCATGATGAAGTTGAGTATGTTGCTGATTTCTAAACAACCATTCATGGGGAACACAATGAGCATACTTTTTCAGATCAAAGACATCAACTTATAAGTCCATGGGATCTAGGTATATTGGCATCAAAATTTGGTGATGAGAAAACTTATGATGATTTCCCTTTTGAGCATAGTATTACCCTGACTACAGAACATAAAATATGCCAAGAGGATATCATAGAGATGACTGAATTGAAGGGTCATGTTCTTGAAGGCAAATCTGAAAGTCTATTGTGTGAAGCTGTTTTTTATCAAAGGCTTAATGAGTTAAATGATTTGAAGAATCAGTTGATAGTCACTAAAGATAAGGTTGTGGCACCCCTAACTCACTTTGATAACTCAAATAAATTCGTTGAAGAGCTCTTTTGGAAGGTCTAGGTTGAAAAGAGACAAAAGGGCATTGAAAAGGGATCCTCTCTTGCAGATTTACACGTAATAAAAGAAGCCTCAAGAATAATGAAGTCAAATTACTTGCAATTGCTTGCAGATAGAGATCATGCTATCAAGTTGGCTGAAGATAAGGAGAAAGGGGTTGATGAACTCAACCTAGAATTAAGTTTGGCTTATTTTTCACTCTACAAAGCTGAAAATCAGTCATCTATGCAGCTACTCCCAAGGAATAATAATCTAACTCAAGAATCATGGAAGCCAAGAAAATTATTGATGAAATTAATGAGTTTCATAGGGATTGCAATTTGGAGCCAAGCTACCTTTGGATACATGAAGAAGAATGCATAAGTGATGGAATAATGCATAGTGATTTCAGCGTTCTTCATACAACAAAGTTTCAAAATGACGATAATTTAGGGGAAGGACATCAAGAGTGTAATCTCAAGCAAGTGATTGAGGAGCTTGACCAAATCCAAGAAGACTTTGAATTAGAACAAAGTCTTAAAATTGCATGTTCAAAAGTTGGACAGCAAGAGGGTTGGTCTAATTTCGAAAGTGGAATAATTTTCAGTCTATTGATAACCCACTATTAGTAATGGGTGCTGATTTGTCTTTTGAAAATCCACCCCTTGAATCGGAGGATGAGGTATCTTTTGTTTTTGGTAACACTAGTGAGTTGTGGGATCTAGGTGGTGTGTGTAATTACGAGGTGAAATTAGTTGAATTACCTGTTGGGTCACCTAGGATTGTTGTTTGTTTACTTCCTACAATCGACTATGGTACATGGGTTGACGGTTGACCTTGTTGGGTTACCACAAGGAAGGGACTTCTTTTGTGGCCTACAACACGATGGGGTGGGTGCTATTGGTGTTGAATCTCCAAGCACCATCATATGTACTCCTGGTGGGGTCCACATGGAAATCAGAGTAGCGCAATGTCAGCATGGTGGAGTTACACTTTGGGTTAGTATCTATGCATGAGATCTTTTTCATGGGATTTTGGTGACTAGTGATGATGGAAGAAGTATACCCCAGGATATTGTGGACCTAAGAGGTGATAATAATGTTGTTGTTATCTCTTTACTCAGTCATCATGTGAGTCCTTTTGAGCTCTTGCAAGTGGATTGGAGAGAGATTATGAGCAAAAAAGGGTATTCTACCGGGTTGGTGACTTTTTGGGAGACATTTCTAGCCAAGGGAATGGTCAGAAATTTCATTTTGGCCAAGGTTATTCAGTATTACAGCGATTGTTATTCTTTACAAGTGATGTATTTTGAAAAATCAGATTTGAACAGCTGCAGATTTGAGCAATTTCAGTCCAATCAGCTCATTGATAGGGTCAATTTGGGGTCTCAGATGGAGAGGATGACGGATTTGGTTAACCAATTTCGGTATTGGCTGTTTGTACGTGCACTAAATAATTGTTATTGCTTATATTCAGCTTGCACTGATATGTGGGACAGTGGATTATATTTCAATGACAGTTTTTATGTGGGAATGCAAGGTGTTGGAAATGAGAGAGCTAATGTTAACCTCCTTGAGCTTACTCCCATGGTGCTTCAGGTTGGCTTTTTCGCAGAGCAATTCTCTAGGGAGCTGACAGATTTTTTTGCAGTATTTGATATCTCTTCTTGCAGATAGATTTCAGGTCACTTGTGCAGGTGTCCAGCAGGACAATGCTTTGAGTAGATGAACCACAAATCTCCTAGGTTGAAGTGGGATCTTGGGATCACAATTGGTTTTAGTTGGGATCATTCTTGTGATTTTTGGGTTGAGTTGGCATTGCTTGAGGACAAGCAATCTTTGGGAAGGGAGGTCTGTGATGTCCCCATTTTCGGTCACTTCAGCATCGAAGTTAATTCTAGCATTATCAGTGAGCACCAACTTTTTTAGAATGGAATTAGTGGCTAGCGTTGAGCTTTGGGGGTTTCGCTACATTCGTTGATGTTTTCTGGAAGTAGTTTCATCCTATCACTCACGTTCCAAACATCTTGGAGGGAAATGCTATTTTTGGAAAGTGCATGTTTTTAGTAAGGTAGGTTCTTGGTGGGTTTTGGAATATATCAGCGTCTTCGGCTTTCAATTCCGAGATATTATTGCATTTTTAGTACCTTCAATTGGGGGTGCAGGAGATAATTAATAATTAAATAATTAATTGTAAGTTGTCAAATACAAGCAATTAATTATTTATAAAGTAAGGTGACTAATGTGCCGGAAATAAAGTCACTTTTTGGAGCAATGAGGGGTATAAAGAGAAATTGGAAGCTCACTTGAAGATTATGCATTGGATATTATTCTATTTGGTGATTTTGAAGAGCATTCGGAATTCAAAACCCTAGGACGGGAACCCGAAGGGTGATTGGTTTCGGTGGTGCAACAAATCTACCCTAGCCAGTCTGTTGGAGAGATTATACAGATTTCTCACATTGGATTCTACAAGAAATCTACGAAATTTGTGAAGTCTCTTGCAAAGACAAATTTCTAAGTGGGTAGTTTTATGTAGACACGAAAGAAATATTAGAAATAAAATATTTATTATTTTAGTGGATAGCTACAGGCAACAACCATACCCTATATCCAATCTTATTGGAGGGTGTTGCAGATAATATTGATAGTGAATGAATGTTTTAAGTGGCCGCACCCTTTCATATACTAGCCACCACATTTTCTTTTTGAGCTGTTTATTTTGGATTAAATTGCAACTATTGGAAGGAAGAGGCGTGCATATTGTGGACTACATTAAGGTGATGTGGGTAGGAGAATTGTCAAAGGGGGCTGCCATGTCATACCAAAGGAATCGCTGCTGATTTGACCGTTGTACATTCCCTCCTTGAGTCGTTTGTTCCATTTGATATAGCTGCCATACCTTTATGGGAGGTACCGATAATATGTGAAGAGGGGTCAATGATGGTTAATAGAGTTGGTGCTGTGCAAGGGAGTTTGGGGGCATTTCAGAGGCTAGAATATTTTTATATTATTTCACTATAATTTGTAGTGAATATTAAAGAAAGCCATTTTGATTGTGATTTTGTATCATCTGGAAATATTCATATATATAAAAAAAGTGTGCTCAGCTGTTATGAATTATCTTTAAATTTATGGCTTTACATGTTACAATGTAAAAGAAATGCATATCTTTTAAACTGTATACATAACATTCTTCTTTCCGGTTGAACAATCTGAACGTATATTCAAAGCAACAACAAAACAAGTGTTTGACAAAATGTCTGTCACGATGAAGTTATGAAATTGAAAAAAATTTGTATACAAAATTTGGTTGGTATATTTCAGGTGTTGCCCCTTGACCTCATTGAGGGCTTTGCCCCCAAACCCCCATGAGGTGTGCTACCCCTTGACCCCATTGGAGGCGTTGCCCCCAAACCCCCATGAGGGGTGCTGCCCCTTGACCTCGTTGTGGACATTGCCCCTAGACCCCCATGAGGAGTGCTAACTCTCTCAACCCCATTGGGGTCTCCACTCCCAACCTCCATTAGTTATTGGGATCTATTGTCACATAAGAAACTTGATTACAATGAGGGGGTCCAAGAATGGAGACCAAAATTGACAACTTAGACAATTATCTTTATGACTATCATAATATCATTGACCAATAATGAAGTATCATACTATCAAAGATCAAATGTCATTATTATCTTAATTCTTAAAATATAATATTATATGATATATCAAATGTATTTACAATTTAAATATTTTTAAATTTTTTTGCATATATATATATATATATATATAGCCATACCCAAACGTATTGTACCCAAGATTTTTTTTTGCCGTACTGGCGTACTAGAACCCCATACCCATACCTGACCTCGTACCAGAACCGACAACTTAACTTTTTTTAGCTGGTTAGTCATGATATATAAAGTGTTAATTTTCAGATCAGAAATGAACAATAAGCAGAAAAACACAACACAGAGTAGAAGACACAGCAATTTATCCTAGGAAAACCCTTCTACACAAGGGAAAAACCCAACAGCAAATTAGTCTCTTATAAATCAGAAATAATAGTGCAGAAGTAGCACTCATAATCAGGCCCTAGAAAGGCCAAATATCATACAATAGACCAGCACTTGAAGATAGTGCGAATTCCGTAGTTACAATGAATATCAACTCTTCTTCTTGAAGCGAATCTGCTCCTCTTGAATGTGAATCTGCTTTTGAAGGAAATCAAATTTAGAATGGAATGAATGAATTGAATTATGTGGAGACAGTCTCTCCATTATATACAAGACTAGGCGAGCTCTCCTTTTGAGCCGACCTAGGAAATATATTATTTGTTTTATAATTGATAGGCCGACTTTCCTTGAATAATTATTCTTAGGGAAATACCTCCCGTAGCTACACAAAAAACACTAACACTCCCTCTTAGCAAGGGAGGTATTTTCAAATATCTGGTCATGGATTCTCTCAACACGACATCCACAATGGCTACACCCAATTGTGGAAAACATAACTTAGTGTCAGAGATGTGATTTGTACAAGGGCTTTCACCTCATATTTCTCTGTCTCAGAGAAATATACACTACAAGGGCTTTCACCTCATATTTCTCCGTCTCAAAGAAATATACACTACAACAATCTTAATGATGCTGTGATTCTCTCTCAGTGAGGGCGTCATTTTCCACATCCTTTGTAGCCTTTGTTGGTTTGTCAAACTCCCTCTGAATGTCATTTCCACCTCCATGAAGTATCCTTTAGATCTCCTGAAGGTTTCCTCCTCTTCGAGGTAACTGGTTGTAATGACAATCTGTATACCTGACGAATGCCAATCACACGAGCTGAATTTATGCTGGAGTTCTTCGGCCATGCAAGAACCTTTCCTTTAGAGAAGGCAACCTTGTACCCTTTGTCCTCCAAGGCTGAAATGGAGACAAGGTTCCTTTTGATCCCAGGTACGGACAATACATCACTCAATTGAAGAGGGATACCCGAGTCTAGCTGGAAGGAAGCGGCCCCAGCTCCCTTTACGGCATAACTAGCATCATCTCCAATTATAACCTGTAAATTAGACTCTTTCTCTACTAAGTCTGTAAGATGCGCTCTGTAGCCTGTAATGTGACGTGAAGCACCACTATCTATCAACCAAGTATCATAGAGTGGAGATGAATAGGAATCCTTCTGAATTGACTTTAGAATGACTTGACTCCTTCTGAGATGTCTCTACGTCAATTTCTGCAGTAGAAACATGCTGCGATAACTTTAATTTGCAGTCTCGAGCATAGTGTCCATACTTGTCACACCTGTAACATTAAATATGAGAAAGATCCTTTTCGATTCTGGAACATAATCTATTTTTCTGTCTCGATTTCTTTTGAAGGTGCTTCTTTTTCCTTCTCTTCCTTTGCCTCTTTCTCTAGTAGCATGTGCAGTAAGAACTTGATTTTCTTCATTATGAGAGTTTCGCCCATTTCCTCTTGCTGCCCATCTGGTTTCTTCTTGAATACAGTCAGCTCGAAGGCGATCAAACTTGGGCAACTTGGATCTCCCACTGATGCTCTGAATAAAAGGTTCCCAAGATTGGGGAAGACCATTTAGTGCCAACATAACAAGGTCTCTGTTTGCAATTGTATCCCCAATAGTGCTCAACTGATCTCTCAAATCAGAAATCTTCATAAAGAATGAAATGACTGAATCTTCTTTAGCCATTTTTACATGATGAAGCTGTTGTCTCAGAGCAAGGGCTCTGCTGGTATTGTTGATCTCGTACAATCCTTTTACAGTATCAACCATTTCTTTAGCTGTCTTCATCTTGGAGATGATTGATACTAGGTGATCCATCATGGATTCTATCATGATCTTTCTAGCCTTCGTGCCATTTTTCTTCCACTGGATTTTCTCTGTGTCTTTAGATGGTTTAGGCATGTCATTTTCTACGAATTCTAGAAGATCTTTGTCTTCTAAGGCAATGAGTACCCTAGGTTTCCAAGAGGTGAAGTTTGAAGCTCCATCAAGCCTATCTTCTACCTTGACACCGGTCACCATCTTCTTGTTCTGAGTACCCTAGGTTTCTACTGTAGATTTGCTCCTCTAAATATCTGATTTTTAGATCTGCACAAATTCACCTTCAAAGTCTGCCCTTAGGTCTGCAATAATTCGCCTTCAAGGTCTACCCTTAGGTCTGCAATAATTTGCCTTCAATTTGCTCAAACATTCACTTTAGATCTGCATCTAAAGTCTGCTTCAGATCTGTTCCGAATGGGAATGATATTCAATGAAAATGCTTAGTCAAATCTGATCGGATATTCCTGAACCTTGCTCTGATACCATGTTAATTTTCAGATCAGAAATGAACAATAAGCAGAAAAACACAACACAGAGTAGAAGACAACAACAATTTATCTTGGGAAAACCCTTCTACACAAGGGAAAAACCCAGCAGCAAATTATTCTCTTATAAATTAGAAATAATAGTGCAGAAGTAACACTCAGAATCAGGCCCTAGAAAGGCTGAATATCATACAATAGACTGACACTTGAAGATAGTGCGAATTCCTTAGTTACAAGGAATATCAACTCTTCTTCTTGAAGCGAATCTGCTCCTCTTGAATGTGAATCTGCTTCTGAAGGAAATCGAATTTAGAATGGAATGAATGAATTGAATTATGTGGAGACTCTCTCTCCATTATATACAAGACTAGGTGAGCTCTCCTCTTGAGCCGACCTAGGAAATATATTATCTGTTTTATAATTGATAGGCCGACTTGCCTTGAATAATTATTCTTAGGGAAATACCTCCCGCAGCTACACAAAAAACACTAACATAAAGTAATATATTATTAGTTGTCTCATTGTCTCCATACATTTTGCCCAATATTTGGGACATTCTACTTTTGGTACTTTCTGCAGGAACTGACTTATAGAATGGTAATGGAATACACGTCGTATTCTGGGAAGCTATAGATACAACTTATGATGGTTTACTGGAAGCAGAATTATTGGTTTTCAACTCAAAGTTGAAATAAATTGTGACAATGGTTACTGTAAGTAGGATTACTGGTTTTCAATTCAAGTTTTGGACAAATTGTGGTATAGCCCATTTTAGTTGAATTCTTTCAAGCAAAACTTAAGTTCTTACTGTTATTTAGAGAATCCTATGTAACAGAAAGATATATATATATAAATACTATCCACAAGTTGTTAGCCAAACAGCAAGGTTCTTTCAATCCTTTGCTCAACAATATTGCAGATTATTTATGAAGAATCCAAGTGGATTGCATATAGAAGACATAACACCACACTTTTAAAGTATGGATTTATAGCTGCCTCCTTCAGTTGCTATTGTGAAACAAGTAGCATATTTACTTGTATTTTTGTAATTTCATGCTGATCTCTGTAGACATTATAGAAGATTATTATATTGTATTCTGTCTTACTTTTGATTAGTTTAAGAATTTTATTTGCATGGGTTTGACTCCGTTCTCAACCTGTATGGCATAGATCTTTGGTTCAAGTTGTCTGATTACATTTCTAATTATTCACTTCAACCTAGGATTAACCTTAATTATGGTGGTTTAAAGAGTTTTTTACTCATTCAGTTTTTGTTAGAATTCTCAAAATTTACAATTTTCAATGTGCCGCATGCTACTATTTGCCAATTTGTTTGTCTCAAATCACTCTTTGCATAGTTTGGACCAGCTCTACATAGGGTTCATTATTGTCATTCAATCAATGTGATTATATTTCATGAATTTCAGTTCTACACAGGGACATGTAGCTTGCCCCTGGGGCCTCCCTGAACATCTTGGACATTTTGGGGACATGGGGGATGTAATGGTCACTCCCTTGCCCCTCATCTCCTTTTTGTTTGAAAATTTTCCTCATATCCTAGGTTCCTTTCAGAAGTTTATTTGGCATTTTCTGGATGTTCTCTGTTTTAGTGGGGGAACTTGAGGATGTAGAGCTTCCCCAAGACTTTGAGGGATGACCTTTTGCTAGGGATGTATCAGGGGCATCCTAACACCCCCCTTGTCATCTAGAATAAAAATAAAATACATATTTGTAAAATAAAAAAAATGAGAAAACACAAGTGGTCATATTCATAGTTCAGTGTTATACTCAAATTTGGATTTCAATTTTCAGTAGTCAACATTGAATGCTCTTTTTTCAATGATCAATGTCATAATGCCATTTTTGTTTGAATTTCATCTACTAAGAATGTATAATGATATTTTGCAATATAGTTATGCAATTGACAATCTGTAAGTACATAAAAAAAATTCCATTGCCCTACCATCCTCCTACTCTACCCAAAACTTTGGAAATATTTTTGCTGTCCTGGAAATGTATTCCCATGTACCCTTGTACACCTGTCCCAGAGCATCAAGGGATATCCTCCATCTGCCAGGGATGCATTGGGTACATCCTTTACTGAAGAGCACACAGAAAATACTGAGAGGGGAGGGGCGGGAGGATGGGTGAATCAGTATTTTAAAACTTTCAAAACAAAACACCATATGAATCAGCAATCAAAACAGTAAGAGCAAGCATAAGACAAGATGAACACCGATATCACGTGGAATACCCTTTCGGGTAAAAAACCATGGCAGAACAGTTGCTTTCATTAACTTCAAAGGTCACCAACCCAGATTACAAAAGTGAGGACCAACTCACTAGAAGCATTGACTTATTCGAATCACCAACTTTGAACAGCTGAAGCATCAACTCCAGCGTGAGCACCAACTCACTGAAGAATGTCACAACACATCAATACTGCATTCTGGACTTCAAATACAATCCGCACTTCAACAAAAAGACTCTTGCTTTGCATATATAAACGCTGTTCAAACTCAGAAATTTCTTTGTTCAGAAACTTAACTTCTAAATGCAGGAAGAAATAGCATACTGAACTAACTCGATTCTCATATAGTTCACCTTCATGTTCTGCAAAATGTAACTATCGCCGAAGATAATATTTATCTATAATAATCTGTTATCAGACCACTTCAAATCTACATTCTCTGAAAAGAAAAATCACACCCACTTCCTTAAGTGATTTCCACAAAAAATGATGACAAATCATGCAAAAATTGTTCCCACGACCCAGATTTTACACAGCATCAATTATGAGTGGCCACGTCCTTCTTAGCGGGTTCAACACATCAATTGTGAAGGTCTGAGATGCACATATGAGCTCACAAAGAAAACGTCCCTGAAAAATGAACACACAGCCATATGCTAACCATATTGTGAATTCAAACTTAGTGCCAAGCATCTGTAGGTTCCCATGTTTGCGCTAACATCACTTACCTCTCTACATACCGGCCAAAGGGAAATGTGACTATATCAATGACCATCACTCAGCTCCAGATTGACCTCACGTGAGGCCCAAAATAAATCTCACGGCATGCCTTCCAGACTGTCCGTGCCTTTCAAAGAAAAGGGTAGCGATAGCTACTCAGGAACCGACATACTCTTTATATATCACAATATGAATGAGTGAATAAAAATCCTTATATTGCATACTAAAATGCAATCAATAATGATACAGCAACAGATGAGTGCTAGGCATTAGCAAAGATTAAATACGGCAAAGACTAAATTCAGGCAATCATCTTTGCAACCTGTGCCACTTCACTCGGCTTGTATAAACTCACATAATCACATTATGCAGCCCCTTCCAGAAAAAATGGTAGCAATTATTAACAATACACGACTCCCTCAGAAATACGGTTCATCCATATGATATTCCACAAACACCTTCAAAAGGTGCAACACCTGATAATAAAGACAGTGTCAAAGAATTCACCGCACACACCCCCAATTGCATAAGATATGCGATGACAATATTTTGACCATATCTTTCTCCAGCCACCCCACTTTTGGTCCTGTAGCATATTGCAGCATGCATAAATCGAAGAAGAATAAGCATTAACATGACATGAACAATAGCCGCCCACTACAAAGAATCTGCGCCAAATATACAAGCCATCGCCAGAACCCATTGGCACAAAATATGCTAGGCGTTACAAAATAAATCGCACTCCATACACAATTGGTTTCATAGACAGACAAGCTTTCCACATAAGCATGGACTAGCTTTGACCTTCGTAGCATCGAAATCTGACTTGCGAAGCCTTCCATGTCACCACTAGTTCTTAACCAAAACATTTGCCCGATAACATACAAAACATGAATCAAACAAGTCCGATGATCAGCATCACTTAGCATTATAATCAATCTGGAGACACAGATCAATTCTCAACACACCATGCCAAACCTTTGACATCAATGACAAAATATTTAACACTTACATCTCCAATGTTCACCATTATTGAAAAGAGAAAACATATTTATAAAAAAATAGTGTGGCATCAAAACATTTTTATTCATAATCAATGATAATTGATAATAGGACAATCAAATATTCATATTTCAGTGTTATACTCAATCTGGATTTCAGTTTCAGTGGTAAATCTTTGATTTTTGTTGTTCAATTTCAATGTCATATATGTTATTTTTATTTGAATGTCACCTCTTAAGAATGTTCAATGACGTTTTGCAATCTAATTGTGCGATTGAAGACCTCTAAATATATATAAATGCCCATACCCTCACCATCCCCTAAATTTGTAAGCTTTTTTCTGCTCTTGAAATGCATCCTCACGTTCTCTCGTACACCTGTCAGAAACTCAGAGAAACAGTGATGATATTGCAGCCTTGGTGAACCACTAAATATGGCTCCAATTCATCTAGTTATCGTTGTGCAAATTCAGTCAGCTATTTTATGAGCCTGGTTCAGCATTCTGTGCATTTATTGTTTAGTCATTGTATTGTTCATATGCGCTTGACGTATATCATAGACGCTGCTATCTTCTAATATGGCTGGTTACTGCTCCAGACAACAGTCTCTTAATTCTGGCTTAATTTGCTACTTTAGCTGGTTTTCGTAGCACACAAGGTAGCAGCAAGAAACCTTCTTCAGCAGTATAATATTAGGCTGGGCTTTTCATATTGCTACTTTCAAATGGTTTGCTTAGCACACAAGGTAGCAAGAGTCCTCCTTTAGCAGTACAAGATTAGGCTGGGTATTTCATCCTGGTTTGCAAGAGACTGTCCTTTGGGTAAGGGATCTTTTGGATTTTAACATTATTTGATCTCAAAGCTTTATGCTAGAGAGCTTTCAATTGGCATGATGATTTGATTTCTCCTGCATTTTATTTTAAATAAATGGCCAAAAATGAGAATTTCAACTTGGTCTCCATTAGACTAATGTTTGGGTAAGGGAGCATTTTGGATTTTAACATTATTTTTTGTCCAAGCTACACCCTCAATAGCCTTTTATTGGCGTGAGAATTTAAGTTCTCCTGCATTCTGTTTCAAATATTTGGGTGAAGCAATTGCACTGTGCAAAATGCTTCCTTGCAAAAATGATCAAGACAGTGGCTCCACTTATTTTTTGCTATTGCATTGTGTGCACTGCTTGAAGATGATAATTTTGTTAAAGCTCCTTTGCCAAATATCTTGCAGAGTTTGTATGGCACAAGACGTGTCTCCCCCTTGATAACAATAGCATTATGAGCACAGCACATTTATGTGAATCCTGGGCTGTGCAATGCTCAGTTCAAGAGCCATGCTAATTTAATCATACAACATTTACTTACTGGTTAGAAGGCTTGCTTCATGGTCCAATTGCAGAGGCAACCTCTGTGCCTGGACATTTCAAGAGTGATTAATCACTATATAGGGAGAAGGTCATCAAGATGTATATTGGCACACACGACAGCTATTTGTAAAAGATGACATATATGTATTTTATAAATGTCTAGCATGGACAATGCTATACAAATAGAAAATACATATTTAATGTCATCAATAAGTCATAGAACATACAAACGTGATAGACAGTTGTTAAAAAAACAGTCTTCTTGATAATAGCGATATACATGAAGAAAGAAGAATTATACAATTAGAGCACACCATCTCAGGCTAATATTAGTATCAGTGTTCCATGAGGACGCATCCCTGTTCTCTGGAGCTGTTCTGGATGTGAAGGGAACATCCCCTTTGTGTTAAAACATTGTTTTTTGAATTTTCTTCTCATGTCCCAGGCCCTAGGGATGTTTCCAGAAGTATGAGGGGTAGGGTATGGCATCTGGGGACTTCTTGACATTCCTAAGACATCAATGGATGCCTCCAATATGATGGAAATACACTATTCCACAGGTCAACAGTTTGAAATCATACTTCTAAAAGTTTAAAAAAGCAAAAACAAGGGAGGCATTTTCAAACAAATGTTTTCACAATCATTGATAAATATAACAAGCAGATATTCTTATTTGCAATTTGGTGTTCATATTTCAGTGTGCTACTCAATTTTGGATATGAATTTTAATGGTTAATGTTGAACATTCATTTTTCAATGTTCAATGTCAAAGATGTTATTGTTATTTGAATTTAGCTTTTTACTATATTTAATGATGTTTGACAATTTAACTATAGAATTGGAGAGCTATAAAATATTTTTTAGAAACAATTTTCTTTATATATCCATAAAGTTTTCTGTTCCCCTGTTATTTGAGAAACATATCTCCATGCCCCCTTGTACTTCCCTCTTGGAAACTTGTAGAAATGTAGCTTTTATACAACAATATACATACATTAATAGTGTAATGTCCCCTTTTTAGCTCGTTCCTGTTTCTTGATGGTTTAGCCTATTAGCTGACCCTCGTAGGCTAATGTAGATGGTTAGAGGGTCCTATTTGGCAGTTACTTGAGTGTTCTCTTCTCTAGAGCTCAGTTGGGTTCAAGATTGGTTTTGGTTTGGTGATTCAGGGCTCAGTTTCACACACTTACTATTTATAGTAAGTCATCTAGCCAGTGGAGTCCAGTGTTTCTATATATAGTAAAGCACCTGGGCATGTGGTGAGTTCAATGTTGATCCCAGTTTTCAGTTGGTCTGGCGAAATAAGGATTAATGCACAAGTTATATCATTTAATTATTATTAAAGGTGACTTTAATAATAATTAATCATTAAAAGCATATCATAAAGTTATAGTATAACTTTATGTCTAAAGGGGGCCATTTAATGACTTAAAGTACATTAAATGTTTAATTAAATGGGCGCCCACTTCGAGGAAATGTTTAACAAAGTTTAAATGCACATTTAATGTTATTTTTAAATGATTAAAAAGAGGCTTCTAGAGGATCGACCTCTCCATGAGAAATTATAAAAAGGGATCAACCAAGCTATTGGGTATTCATTCGATCATATTACTCTTATGTCTTTTGGTGATTTGCTGTGGAGAAGAAGAAACCTAGGGTTTTTGCAATTTCTACAATTCTCGATCATTGAGAATAAAATCTCTCTTTGATTTGCATACCTGAGGTTGTGAAAGATCTTCCGAAGGATTGCCTGTGAGATTGGCTTCATCTAGAAGTCAACATTGTGCTTATTTGTGAAGTTTTTTGTGAGGGATTTGAGGAAGAATATTATCAAAGTCTGAAGTTAATCATTGCTGTGAGAAATCTACAGATTTTCCTTTGGCTGGGCCGTACGGCAGATGGTACTGGCAGTACAAACCACTTTAGAGCAGGCCGTACAGTCTTGTGAGCAAGGCATTTTTTCTCTAGGGTGAATCGACTTGACTTTTGAGCTGCTGTCACTCGAATAAGGGGTGGTTAGGGGTTTGAGACAATACAGCATCATTATTTTGGTGGAGAACACATACAAATCTGCAAATCGACTTCTTGAAGGGTTTCACAGTTGCTGATTTTTCATCTTCAGAAAACTACTCCAGATTGGAATCCTTCTAGCATTTACTTCCATGTTACTTTTATTGCAATTGTATGCATTTATTATTGGCAATTTCTGGCATCATATTTTCAAGAAAACAAGAAAAAACCAAAACAAGCAAAAACTTTGAAATCTCAAACATTTGAGCAAGGCAGGAAATTACTTAAACACATCAGCAGTGCAAAAATTTCATTGTGGGAGTACAAGGGTTCTTACAAATAGCCAGGTGCAATTAACTTGATCTTAGTCCCTGGTCTCTAGACAATGAAAGAATGCTTAGGCCTCAGCTGTGCCACTGTCAACATCACCATAAGTATTCTTAGTCTCACCAATCTCTTGTCATTCCAACTCTACTTACCTGCATCTGTCTACACTTGTGTCCTCCAGCTTAACACATTTTTATGTTTTCCAACATTGTCATGGGTTATATTTTTTGGTCTATTGAAGAGATATTTTCCAACAGTGTATGGGAGATGTTCCATTGGAGATATCAGATGCTTCTAGGTATAAAATACATAAAAAGCATGTTTTTTTTTCATTTTATGTGAATGTTGGGCTATAAGGACAGCTCAATGTCTGAAAATTAGTAGATGATGTGGCATCTCTTACTAGTCAGGGGTTTTTGACTGTTACCCATCTTGTCACCTTTTCTTTTACCAAGGAATGAGGGAAAGCATCAGCCAACTCAAGGGATGCGTCCCTGTGGGACATAGATTCCCTATGACCAGGATGATTGAATTGCATTTTTTCATCTCAATAATGTGAGTTGAAAATCTCACCTGGATGACAACTTTATATGGTGTGGGTTTCATTTCTCTGTTTATTTTGCTCTTGAATAAGAGTCTGGTTACTTGATTTGGGCATCTTACATTGGCACAAACATGGCAGTGCTAGATGCTTCTATTTCCTTTTTATTAGTAAGTTGCCAGATTTTCAACATCAAGAACCAAGATCTACTCAAAATGCATATGCTGATGGCACAGTCACTTTCTATATTTTATGAAATTGATGCAAATGTTTTTCAATGTTGTTTACAGGTTTTACATTGTTTCTTGCATTAACCATTGATCGCCTGCATCGCCATCTTCGAAAATTAGGTGGGCTTAGGGCAAATGTAGACTCATATAAAAAGCAAGCTAGAAGCTTCCAAGAAGAATACACGCGTCTTAAAGAACAGAAAGTGGACAAAAGTTCTGAGGAGGTGAATCTGTTGAAGGATGAGTTATCTGAATTGAAGCAGAAAATGCAGAAGTTGACACTGGAATTAGAGTTGAAGGAGAAGGAAGTGCATGATAATGAAGCCACTGCTAAAGCTCTCCAGAAACAAGCTGAGGACCTCCTCCTTGAATATGATCGCTTATTGGAGGACAATCAGAGACTTCAGACCCAATTAGCATCATACGATCAAATGTTTTAAATTAGAAAGAATAAAGGGCATCTATTCCTTCAAATTACAAATATAGGGAAATTTTGTTCTTGATTTGGAGCTGGATGATGTTTTGTTAAGCATTCAGAGAAAGGCAATGCAGTTCAGGCTGAATATAGTTGGGCTATTGATTTTTCAGTGTGTTGAGTTTTTTTGGAAGGATTGGCTGCTCCCTTTGCCTCTGTACTATATGATCCTAAGTTCCTAACAACTGCCAAAGGACGATTGTGTAATATTTAAAGGAAATGTATCACTAAATGTCTTTTTAGCTGATGTGAGAGCATCTTGTCATTGTACTAAGCCATGCATTTGGAAACAAATATGCGACTTGGAAGTAGTTGTCTAGACACAAATTAAAATTTGGCTGGCTTCGGCATTTTTTTCAAATGATAAAATGTTGTGTTTGTTAGCTTTCTTAGTTTACTCATACCATTTCAAGGTCATATGGTACAATTTAACATGCAAGTACTATTTCAATAAGGCCCGTTTATCTGGTTTGTAGTTTATATGAATGCAAATTCCCATTTCTTGCACCTTTGTATTTGAGATTTCTTTATATCAGAATGTGTATCAGAGGGATTTGCATTAACAAAACTGAAATCATGACATACTAGACTTGTTTTCTAAGAAGTGTTTTACAATTTCGTGTTATGAAAACGTGACTTCTAAGGGAAATTTTCCTGCGGCAATATCAGGTCTGAAGATAGAAGAACTAAAAAAATTATGACCTAATTTATTGGCTTATCTCACTCTCTTTTAAGCAGCAGTTTTTTTCGAATTCTAGTTTTTGCCACTACCTGATGAAGTTTGTTTTACACGATCTTGGTTAGCATGATGGGGAAATGCTACTCTAGATCAAGGTTGAACCACCATCAATGGAATCGATCTGTTTTACTTCAATTTTTGTAAACTCAAGTTACTGACTGGAAGTTTCATATTGCAAGTATTGTGCAACTTACAAATGCTGCTTAGTTCATTTAATTATTATAGGCCATAAAAAAGTAAAATCCCTCTTTCTGTGTGCTGCTTTTATATCCTAAAACTTAAAATGTTACAAATTAGTTGGCCATTACTTTAATTTGTTGGGAGCATCCATGATAAACGTGAAGGCTTCCTTTTTATCCTCCTGTTAAGATTGACCACTGTCAGGACTGTTACTGAATTGGGCATTGCAAGATGCATTGTAATTGTTTCTTTGGAAGGGTAGTGACTTTGGAAGATTTGGTTTGTGACAGCATTTTTGCTAATTTGCTAATTCTCCTCTCATCTTGATGATGGATCATTGAGTGGTCCAAGACATCAATGCAAAAAATACACATGGTTTAATCTAAGACTACTTTCTACCAGTTCTTTTTGTTATTAGAAATTCAATCGATTTCTCATCTCAGATATTCTCCCATGCTTACATGTATGAAACACGAAATGGAATGATTCCATTTGTAGGTTATTTTAATGAAGTCCCTCAAAAAGGTCGTGGAATTAATTGTGTTATTATGATGGATACTGCGGAAAAGGCTTCCGTTTAACTAGCTAAAACCTCTAGCTGATGCTTGGAGCTTAGCAAGGTGTGTGAAATAGAAAAATCAGTAAATAATGCAAGGGCGGCATTTGCAAATTCATCATGGAACAAAATGACAAGGGACTTGGATTTTAAATTCGAGTTGGCACTTCATCATTGTAACAAGTAACAAAAAAGATAAGCAAAGAAGATGGGACTAAAGTTGCAATGTCATTTCCTGTTTTAGTAAATGACCCTTCCAAGTTGTTCCTCCCACCTTGGGCTCCAACCTTAAATGTGAAAGACATTGGTGTCGAAATGATATGCCATGACAAAGCAAAAGCCAATAGGGTGTAGGCTACAGGGTAGGCAAAGTTTGATATGAATCTCAAAGTAGGAAAACGACTGAACACAATTCTCTAATACGATGGGATGAAATTTAGTGTTGTGACATTTTCTTCTGAGTAATGTTTACTGTATATGAGTATGTATATGTATATATATTCTTAATATGGTTACTATAGGAATATGTTAGGATGATTATTAAAACTATTGATTTCTAACTCTTATGGAGATTTATATGTTATAACGGGCATTTCAATTGGTAAATTTGTAATCTTAAATGTATTACATTTCTTATTTTGATTCAAATTGTGGTTTTAGGGCAAAATCTAGGAATATCTCAAATATGGGATATTACAATGGTATTAGAGCATTGTTCCTGCCAGCTCGCGGCATGGAAGATAGTTGATGCAACTAAGCCAAAGGGCTCAAAGGGTGTTGGAAAGGGAAAGAAGACAACTTACAACAAGTAACAACTCTACTCAAAATAAGAAAATGGGTGAACAATTGGGAAATGAGTTGAGGGCTTTCATGGAGCAAAATGAGATGACAACCCATTTACTCCTACAAACCCTTCAAAATATGAACAACATAATTAACACTCTTAGATCCAACCAAACTAATGGGAGGGATGCTAGTTGTAGCCATTCAAAAAATGACAATAGAGCTCCACTAAGGTCTAACACCTAGGGTAACCAGACCATCCTTTTTACCTAGAGAGGGACCACCAAGAGAAGAAGAAATCAATACACCAAACAATAACTTAGATGAGTATGCACAAGCTTACTCAAGGCTTGACCTTGAAATAAGGAGGAATATTCCATTTGAAGAGTATTGTGAGGTTGGAACAAGAAGTAACCTTGGAAGAGGAAGGGGTCAACTTAATGAAAATTTATGTCAAAAGTTGGGTAAAATGACTAGCCAATTTTGATGGGTTAGGAAAGGTCACCGCTCATTCATGGATCCAAAAATTGGATACACATCTATCTCTCAATACCATGTCGAAAGAAGATGCCATTACATTTTCCATCTTACATTTGGAAGGGGTTGTACATGATTGGTGGCACCATGGTTTGATTACTCGAGGACACCAAAACATACCAACCTATGATGAATTAATGCAAAAGCTTATGGACTGATTTGACCAAAAACACCTTGAAAGATACTTTAAAGAACTAACACAACTAAAACAATAAGGATTTGTAGAAGACTATATATATTGAGTTTCAAAGGGTCACAGTCATGGTACTCGGGATTACGAAGAAAAGGTTAACTTACCTATTCATTGAAGGACTATCAGAGTCAATTCATGGGTTAGTAAGTGCTTTTGACCCCACATCTCTTCAATATGCAACTCAAAAGGCCCTAAGGCTAGAAACCACATCAACAAAGGAAAAGGGTCAATCCAAGAACATACCTTCAAGATCACAAAACCAACCCCCTTATAAAGGAATTTGGCAACAAAAATCATTACCTTCTCAATCACACACAACATGCGAAGAAAGGTCAAACCTACAAAGAAAGGGATTATGTTTCGGTTGTAAGGAAAAATGGGAGCTGAGACATAAGTGCACAAGGAGAGGAAAAGCACTCAACTTCGAAGCAATATCAGATGAGGAGACAAGTGAAGAAGAATATGAAACCCAAAGGAAGAAAATGAACCAAAAGGATGAAGAAAATGCAACTAGTGCATTAGCCACACTTTCAGGGGTAGCCAAATGTTATCCTTATAGAATTCATAATGTTTTAAAAGGACAAAAAGTCACTATCCTAGTGGATAGTGGTGCCACTCACAACTTCATCGACAAAAGCCTTGTGACAAGAATGAGATTAGAAACATAAAATTTTGAAGGTTTCAAAGTGGTCATGACAAACGAATTTGCTACATGCACACAAAGAATCCAACAATTAAGTATTACCTTAGGATGACATCAAATCAAGGAGGATTTTTACGTGGTAAACATGGTTGATATTGAAGTGGTGTTAGGCATCTAATGGTTGCACTCCTTAGGAAGATATTACCAAAAATTTCAAAAAATGGAGCTTTGTTTACAACACAATAGCCAAGAGGTGACCATACAAGGTTTATCTTATAAGGTTCCCAATGAAGGAATAATCAATCATAACAACTTAACATAGCTAATGACAAGATCTAAGGATATAACTTGACTTTCATTTCTCAAATGGAAATCCACATGTTGCCATCACTAGTTGTCACATAAACTTAGGCATAATTAAGATACAAAGATTTCAAGATGAAAGTGCATAGAGATATCATCTTGACCTAGGATTGTCAATCTCTTAAAAGCAAAAAAATAACATTAAAGTCCACAAGAATATTCCAAAACAATCTACAATGATTTATCTAGAATATTGGTCTTACCCATAACACTCCATTTGAAACATCATAGAGTGAATTATTATTAGCATGCCAGGTTAGAATTAGAAATAATAATGCCAAAACAACATTTTTGAGAAAGTGTAATGAAGACAACTCAATTCTTTAGGAACATACAAATTTGGACTCTTACAGAGATCTTAAGAGAAATTTCAGAAGGAACCATTGGCACCATAATTTGAGGGCTATGTTTTGAAGACTTATCGTAGGATATATTCATCAAGCTTCATAAGGAGGAACACAATTTTTCTAATGAAGAGTAATTTGTTCATTTTGAACAAGACTATAATGTACAAATCAAGTCCATACCACATATGATCTACCCCACACCTATCGAACAATGGTGATGCATGGATCCTATAAAATCAATTTAGTAGACTGTGCTTTGGGGACCAAATTAATTTCTATTTTTAATATCTAGAATAAATCATTTCATCCAAGGTTCTTCTCCTAAGTCATTTTTCTTGATTAGAGTAGCTCTACATCCATGATTAAAGATCAAGGACTTCAATATTAGGTATCTAAGCTAAATTTGTGTAGAAGGGGGATTCATGACTCACGAGCTCTCTTCATTCAGAGAGCCTCATGGAGTGAACTGCCCTAAACTACCTCAAGGAACAACACGAGAATTTAAGAATTAGAAAGAGTAGGCCATAGAGGTTTTCTGGACAAACTGACAAGCTTTCGGTCAAAGGATGACAGTGTGGGATACAGACAGCAACGCGGTGCTTTGGCGTCCAAGAGGCGTGTTGGCATCTTGTACGAACCAGAGAGCGAGTTTATCACAGAAAACTACTTAGTGACTACTAATAGTCAGATTGCTAAGAACTTCCAGAATGCGGGAAAGTGATAGAATATAATAGAATTGAAATAAGATAAAGTGAATGATAGAACTAAAGAGGATAGAGAAAGAAACTTCTCACAACAACCCAAGTAATGAAGCCTCTAGTACGTGAATATCTTCAATACCTGCATGCGTAAGATCTGGAGAAAGTGTTGGGGCTATATAGGGGTTTGCCTCAGTCAAACCCCTGTTTTGGTGTTCCTGCCTCCACGGACAACCAAATAGATAGAGAGAATTGAACAAAGGAGTGATAAAAGCAAT
>VDFB02351583.1:0-14611 GCA_007258455.2 Sequoia sempervirens
AATTTCATAGGGGAAGACTAAAATCTTCTTAATGTCCCGTGCCAAGTGTGAAAGCATATGAATCACTTGCTAAAGGCACCATTTTGTATTCATCCAAAATCTAGTTTGTTCTTTTTTTATGTTTCTTGCATGTGTTTTTTTTAGGCTCTAGAGATGTAGCTCGGCTCTTTCCTTTGCACTTTTCATCTATTTTGATGATTACAGTAGATTGTCCTCATAATTTTCATGTAGATTTGTTTTGTAACCTTATTTCCTACCAATCAATTTGCAAACCAGTCACATATTAAGCACCATTTCACTAACTTTCATTAACTTGTAGTCATCCATTACCTCATATGTCGCAGGTTGTGTCTGTGTGCCAATAAATCTTGATGATTGTGAATCCTACAAGTGTACCCACTCTTTCTCAAGTAAAAGTATTACCTTATTTTATAGTACTTTAAATGGTTAATTGAAGGTGCTTCTTTAGATTTGAGATATTTGAACCCTGGATTAAAATATGGTATTAGATGGGAGTATAATGATAAAATTGAGGTCCATTGAACACAAATTACGAACATAATTTACTGGACAATGAATAGTGTTACAATTATAATTATTTCTCCTTTACCTACCGTATTAATGAAAAAGATAGCAGATATTGGAAGTTCATTACATGTCTCATGTATGTGTTAGTATTTTAATTTTGTTTAAGTTGTTCAAAGCTTGATTAGGTCAAGAATATGTTCTACAAGCTGTTCTCTTACACTAATCAACATTTTCCCTACACATTTTCTCTTCAATCTAGACATTTCTTAACTCCTTCCCTTGTTAGCCCTTGGTTGTTCTCAAGTGTAATGATTTTTCTATGCATCTTGTAGTCGTATGTATGATCAGTCATCTCTTATGAAGCATGGATAACCTTTCATGGAATTGTTGTTGTAATTAGACAATTGCCATTGTGAGAATAATCATTTAATTTGTATGGAAGTAAGTTTTTTTCATATTATTTGACTTGGTATTGTAAACTTGTCTTTGTAGGATTCTCTAGGGGGGAACAACAAAATGTGATGATAGGTAGAGTTTTACAACACCATAAATCATTTGGCATTATCAATATATTGCTTATAGAATACTCTGTGTAAGTAAAATGGAATGTATAATGACAATTGGTCTCAAATTCAAATATGAATATAAGTACATTATACACAAGAAGATGGTATCTATTCTATGATTTAAAGAACCCCAAAATAAGAAAATTAATAGGTTCCATTTTTTTACTTGCTCTTAGACACTTGTTTAATCGGCGAGACCCTCAGAATGTCTTGCTGATAACTAGCAGTGTTCAAAACTCCTGAAGAAGTCAGATCGGTGTGACATTGGATCTATCTTGCCGATGGAAGTCATCGGAAAGACATGGACTATCAGAGTGATTTTTCTATCCTATGCCGATGATTGATCTCTCACCAATGGGTTGGCTTCGGTGGTTATTTCCAAGAGTCTCCGCGATGGTACATTTCAACTATTTTTTTTTTCAAAATTGCATTGTTTCATTGTAATTTCAACGAAGGCCACTGATGAATCACCGAAAAGGTCCGACGAAGTTGCTATAGTTGTGATGAAAGATTCATCGTAAATCCTTGCCCATTTTTTTGAAATGGCAACGAACTTCTGGTGTTGTTTCGACGCTTCAGAAGAGCCATTGCAATTGCATTTTGGTTGTAATTCGTCGGTGGATACACTAAGTTTTCATCAATATTTTGAAAAACATCTTAGTCATTTTATGATGTCGATGACCAACGAATCTGTGTCGTTATTTTGACATTTAATTCGTCGTCAAAATTTCGATGAAAAAATAGTGACAAATTTTTTTTCGTCAATTCGTCGATTTTCTGAATTTTTTTTGTCGAACGACCAACGAATGTTGGTCAAAAAATGGAGTCAAATTCAGTAGTGATTGGGCTTGGAGTGAGGCAATGATGACGAAACAACTTAAAACAAAAAGACTCAAAGGACTTAAAAAATAAAAGGTATTTACATACCAATGCCAATCACTTTACTGTGTAAAGTGCTTGAGATGTTGCCCGCTGTGAGGAAGGGAAAATGGCATTCCATCTCAGTATAGGAAACTGTTCTCACCGTGCAGCTGATGAATTTGGAAAGGTCTTGTCCATAGTGAGTCAAATTTTCTGTGCATACATTTTGGTTCTCTTCATTTGTCCCAGAGGAGAACGAGATCACCAATTTGAAATTCTCGAGACTTGGCCTTCTTGTCAAAAAGCTTCTTCACTTGGTCCTGGTGTTTTGTGATGTGGTCAGCCACTTGAACCCAGTTCTCTTCCAATTCAGAGAGATACATAATACACTTATCAATAGAGTTATCAAATGTCTCATCCTCAATGGACTTAGCCAATTTGAGGGTTGGAAGTTCCAAGGTTATAGGAATCTCAGCATTCAACCCATACAAGAGTTGAAAAGGAGACATGTCAATTGCTCGCTTCAGAGTTATCTTGTCTGCCCACAAAGCATCATACAAGGCCTTGTGCCATAGATGTTGGTTCTCGTCTACTAGCTTACGAATGATAGTCACCAGATTTTTGTTGCTAGATTCAACCTAACGATTGCCTTGTGGGTAATAGTTAGAAGAATGTGACAAAGTTATGTCGTGTTAGAAACATAACTCAGTGATCTCATTGGACAAGAAAGAAGAAGCATTGTCAGCAATGATCTTGTTCAACACGCCCAACTTGGAAATAATGTTTTCCTTCAAGAAACTGCATACCACCTATGAAGTAGCACACTTGGTAGGAATTTATTCCATCCACTTGGTGAAATAGTCAGTAGCAATCAAGACATAGATGTTCCCCGCACTTGACGATGGATTAACTATGCTGATGAAGTCAATTCCTCATTGTTGGAAAGGTTCTTCAATCACCACGGGTTTCAATGGCAAGGATTCCAACTTGGGTTGGCCAATGAACTGTTGACACAATTCACACTTACACACCCAAGAGTACGTGTACTAAAAAAGTGTGGGCCAAAAGTACTTAGCTCTCAGGATTTTGTGAGCGGTTATTGGTGTTGAGAAGTGTCTTCCACATGCCAAGTCATGATATGACTTCAACAATTTTTGTTGTTGTTCCTTATCAACACATCGAGGAGAAGTCCCATCCATTGCACGCTTGTACAAGCCATTGTCCCATAAGATAATTTTTTTCAATTTCAACTTGATGGTCCTTTTTTCTTTTGGGGTCAAATGATTAGGACATTCCCCATATGTGAGGAAATGGGCGATGTTGGAATACCATTCATCGGTGGTGCTAACAAACAATACCATTGGAAGTGTACTTGGATCCACCTCTTCATCATCTGAAACTTCTTCATCCTCTAGAATTTCCTCATCTGGGTTATTTTCAGTGATAAGATGACAAAGCCCACGTCCATGTATCAATGTACTGGGTTTGATTTCCATATCATATTCCTAAATTTTGAAAATCCAATTGCCTCTTTTTGTTTAAAATTCTTGTTGTGTTAAGATAGACTTAACAGTCGAATCTTGGACTAGAACTTTGACATGGCTATTTAGAATATAGAACCGAAAATGCTTAACAACTTTGACTACTACAAAAGCATGTTTTTCCATTTGAGAATATCTTAGTTCATAATTCTTCAGGGGGTAGCTCATGAACACAATGGGAGATTCGAAACCCTCATTGTTTTCTTGCACCAAGATTGTTGAGAGTGTATGCTCGAAAGCATAACTGTACATGATAAAATCTTTGGTGTAGTTGGGACAGACCAACAAGGGTGCATGAGCAATGGCCTCCTTGATATCATCAAATGTTGCTTTCCCTTCTGTCCTCCAATGAAATGTGGTGTTACCCTTCATCATATTTACAATATGATGAGTCTTCTCCGCAAATTCTGGGAGAAACCTCCTTAAGAAGTTTACCTTGCCAAAGAAGGAATGGACAACCTTCTTGCTTGATGGCAGGGCAAGATATTTAATTCCATTGTCTCTTTCCAAGTCAATTTTGATTCCATCTATAGACACAACATGGCCAAGGAGTTTACCTTCTATAACCCCAAAAATTGACTTCTTGGGATTTAAGGAAATACCATGCTAACGACATCTCTCAAGGATTTTCCTTAAATGGTAGAAGTGTTCACAACGTTGTTTAGAAAAAAACCATAAGATCATCAAGATACACCATGATAAACTTACCCATCACATCACAAAAAGCTAAGTCCATAGCATGTTGGAATGTGGCACCAACATTGATAAAACCAAAAGGCATTGTGCGATATACAAAGGTACCCCATGGTGTTGTGAAAGCGGTTTTGTGTTGATCGCTTGAATTAACTTCAATTTGATTGTAACCGGAAAATCTGTCCAGGATGGAGAGCATTTCGGATCCAGTCATGTTTTGTAGGACTTGGTCCATCACTGGAAGAGGATAATTGTCTTTTAGTGACAACTGTTTTAGATTTCTGAAATCCACACAAATATGGATTTCACTATTCTTCTTATGAATGGGAACAATATTCGCTATCCATGTTGAATGGTGGATAGGGAATATTATTTGCACGTTTAGCATTTTTTGAGCTTCTACCAAGATTGTTCTAGAAATATTTGGATTGTATTGTCTCTGCTTTTGTTTGTAAGGCAAAGCTCCAGTCTTGAGAGGAATATCATGTTGCACTTCCTCACTTCCTTGGGTTGAAACAATTTCAGATCTTCATACGAATATGCTAAGACATCCATATATTCTTGTAATAACTGGGAAAAATGTTTCCTTTCTTCGGTCGTGCAACACTTACCAATGTTCACCATTTTAGGATTAGCTTCAGTTCCCAAATTGATTTGTTCTACTTCATTAGATGAATCAGAATCTGAGAGTTGCTTTTTGATATAGCGATCATGCTTGTCAAAAAACTTCTCCAGGGATACTAACCCTTTGGGAATCTTATTCCCTTTGAGTTGTAAGTATTCTTCACCCATAACAGAGTCCATATCTGACACATATTCTCGATGTGGAGAATCACTACCTTCGAAGTACAACTCATCGAAGTTCTCTGCTTTCTCCAAAAAGGCAATGATTTGATGATCATCATTGAAAATCTGCCAGTTCTCTGAATTTTCAGGGACACTTGGGAAAAAAACCAATTCAATGGTGTAGGTTGAACCTTGAAAGTCTTTATGTGGTACGAAGAATGTGGCTGAGATTGCTAAAGAATCAGCTCTGGTATTATATTCTCTGGGGACAATAGATATATCAAAAGCTTCAAATTCCTCAATGAAATTCCAAACCAAATTGTGATAATGCCCGAGCCTATCATTTTTCATCTAATACAGATTCTTTACTTGACATACTATCAGTTCAACATCACCTTGTGCGTGGAGATTATTTATACCCTTCTTTAGCACCACTTGCATTCCTAATAACAAAGCTTCATATTCGACGGTGTTATTAGTGTTATGAAATTGTAACTTGAAAGAAAAAGGGAAAAAATTTCCTGTGGGGGAAATAAAAACCATTCCTACTCCAGAATTGGTGGAAGAGCAACTGCCATCAAATTTGAGCAACCAAACGTTATTTAGGTCACCAAGGTTGATAGTGTCAAAGTCTGAAGATTCATCATCTAATGAAGAATCATGATCAGAGATAAACAGATCACTTGATGAGGATTCATATGAAATTGAGGAAGCATCGTCATTCTCTGACCTATTTCTATTCAAGGATTCACCAACCTCTTATGTTTTTTGATAGTAAGTTCCCACACCTGAAGACTCAAACAAGATCTAAGCTCTGGGGTTTTCTGATTGGGTTACTAAAAACTTTGACTCCTTTTTAGGAATCAATTTTTTGCATCACAACTTTCATAGTTATCCTAGCTTCAGACATATCCATACTTAGTTCTCCTCCTACATCTTTACAAAAATTGCATCCGAGGAGAATTTTGTAAGATGCTGGTACATCGGCCACAAGAACTGTCATCTTTATTTTCTTCTCCGGGTATGTAGTGAATGCATACTGCGCATCTTTGATCTGGCCAATCAATGGCATTTGTTTGTTCTCCATGGAGAAACAACAGCTAAATTTTTTGGTCAGATCTAGGCCTAGAGCAGTGGCTACTTTGGCGGGCATCACACTGTCAGACGCGCCAGAATCTATAACATAGTTACTTAGCTTAAAACCGTTTACAAGTAGGGAGATGAAAAATGGATCAATGCGTCCGGAGGCAGTTGGAGGAGTGGACACAAGGTTACTCTGAGGCATCTTGGGCTTAGGAGTAACATGAACGTCAGGAGGTGTATCCTAACTTGGGATAGTTCTTTTTTCATTAACAAATTTGACAAGTCTGTCAAATTGATCAGGGTTGGCTTTGAGGTACTCAGCCTCAGACATTTGTACCTTGGTTTTCTTGGCATGGTCGATAATGTCAAAAGCCTGGAAAGAATTTTGTAAGCTGGAAGTTGTAACTTCACTGATTCGTTTAATGAAAGGCACATTGGTCTTTGGAATGAGAGGATTAGCTTTAGAAATAGCGAGAGTTGATGAAGAGGGACGAGGTGCGCTTACTTGTGGATTTGCTACTTTCTTGGGTTGCCAAGGGAGAGGAAATCCTCTTTTAGCAATTGTGACTGGCGGCTTCTCTTTTTTAGGTGGAGAAACAACTTGAGCTTTATCAAGCTGGTTCTGTTGATGCCATGTAAAAACAACATTAGTGTTTGTCACCAAGTCATCTTCTTCTTCTTCTTCTGTCGTTTGTAAGTAACTAATATTGGAGTTGTCATCCAATTCAATTTCTTCTTCTTGGAAGAGGTCGACATTTTCTTCTTCAGGGTAATCTTGTTGTGCATAATCGTCCTGTTCAACCTCGTAATATCCTGTGACATTATTAGTGGGTGGGGCTTCCAGAGCAAGCCTTTCTGGGGGCGCTGGGAGATGATTTTGATTTTTTTTGCCAGCATAATTAGGAAAAGTCCTCCTTGGGATGTCCTTGTAGTTGCTATTGTTGTTGTTGTTGGAGACTTGCTTTTTTAGAGACAAGACTTCATTTTCCAACCTCTGGATCATAGGATCCGTAAAGTTGGAGCTGGCACTGGAAGCATTAACATTAGATGTTGAAGACCCTGAGGCTTGCATCCTTTTGTTGGTATTGGTTCCCATTCTTATTTCTCCAGCAAGGATCATGTCGTCTTCTAGGCTGGTAGCTAGTTGCGAAGCTGCTTCGAAATTGGCAAGATTTTCCTTGCGTAAATAGAAACTTACTTTGGGGAGTTGCATGTTGATGAAGAAGCACTTCAGGTTATGATCCGTCAGTCTTGCATCATTCGGGATCCGTGTCACCAATTTTTTGAACTTAACTATGAACTCATGCATGGGCTCATGGGCCTCTTTGCGCACAGTGGTGAGTTGTGCTAGCAAAGCTTGTGAATCTTCAACAGGTTTGAATCTTTCTTCAAACTTTGTGCGAAGAGTGGCCCATTCGGTGACCAAAGCATTAGGAAGAGTAAAGAACCATTCAACTGCAAACCCCTAAAGGGATTCAGTGAACAATCTTACAGAAACATCTTCAGGCTCAATGCCGAGAACACCACACATGATGAAGAATGCAGATATGTGTTCATCAGGATGTTGTTTTTCGCCACCTTGAAACTTCAAGAGATGCTTTCACAGAACGTACGAAAGTTCGTGTAGAGGTGTGGCTAAACAAAGGGGACCAAAAGAATTTCCCCATGGTCCTACAGGTGGTGCAACCATAGCTGGTTGAACAACAGGTACTTGAACGAGATGCCTACAATAAACATACCAAACACTTGGGAGAGGAGATCTTTGGCTACGTGGAGGGTAGCTTACAACACGTTGCAGTGGTGACCTTACTCACGGAGGAGTAAATGGAAAATTACGTTGCAACAACTCTTCAAAAAGTGGATCTGCTACTCCTTGAGCCCCCAATCCTTGTGTATATATTTGGTCCGCCATAATGTAGATCTGAACAAGATGGAGATTAAAGATAACAATATACAAGATAAAAGTAAGAAACTGAAAACTTATCTACCTCAATCAAAAGCGTGAGGCTTATATTGCGTATGGTGTTCCCCAGCGAAGCCGCCAAAAAAATGTTCAGTGAGAATTATGTAATCAAATTTTCAACATATTACACAGCTAGGACTTCAGCCACAACTATGTGAGATGTAATCTCTCCTCTCAGAAAGGGGATGCACCCTTCTTACTTCTTTCACAAAAAAGTAAAACTAATCAAGTATTTACAACATGTACACTATGATTAATGGATTCAGGGTGTGTCACATTCATCCTTCTCTCTTTTTTCAGAGAAGATGTTTAACAATGTTCCACAGTTGGTAGTTTTGATTCGGTACAAATTCAAACTAAAGACAAAGCAGTAATTCCAATATCTCTATCTTGAAAAAGCAAAGTGTAGAGATACCAACATGATGATAATAACAATAAAAATATAAAAGAAAGCTTACGAAGGCACAAAGTCGTTCCGTAACTTTCCAACATTAGGTCCATGAGATATGTAGCAGGTGTTATATTAGAAGCACAAAGTCTTCTAGATACATCACCACAATAGTGCCACGAGCAACGTGAATAAATGCAAGCACAAAGTCTTGTAGTTTACTCACCAAATTATTTCCACGAACAACACGAACAAATGCAAGCACAAAGTCTTGCAGTTCATCCACCAAAGGTTACTCAAACATAAACAAAAATTCAAAGTAAAGAATGCAACACAAAGTTTACATAGATTTACTTGAAGCCCTTCGATCTCACACAATAATCACCACCAATCTTAATAAACTTCAAAAGACAATTGATCCAACACAAATTTTGGTATGCAACTTCCTTCTTTATTGATAAGATTCAAATTCACAAAGCATGAACACAAAGTTTCACAATTTGTTGCAAAATAAGCAGCACTTTGTTGCTAGAGATAAAAGATAAAAAATACAATAGAAATCCCTCATATATATAGAGGAGAGGGATGAGCAAATCTAGGAAATCAAAGGAGTAAAATTAGGAAAGTTAGGTGAGATAATTAAGGAAAATTTCACCTAACTTTGACCAAAGTCAAAGTGTAATTTGTCTTCAAGGAATTACATCTTAGCTTTTGGTGCAATTAAATTTCAAGAAAAGACATTTAAGATGTCAAAAACTATTTACAAGATGCATAATGAAAAGCATCAAAAACTTGAACACTTGGAAATCAAGAATCTTCGTGGTTCCTTGCTTTGGCGTGGAAGTCTTCATACTTCATCCTGGTTTCCTGCGTGAACTTCTCATCCAGACCAACAATGTGAATCCTCGTGATCGATCTCATGGTAGATGAGTGAACCTTCTTGCACCTGTCAAGATGCATTTTAAGGTTATCCATAGAGAGGCTTCTGAAAAGTATGTACTGTCAATCAACTTCATGATGGCTTCTTTGAAGATCTAGGATAGTTCTGTGGCTAGCAGGAAGATATGATTCTCCTCAAGAAGTTCCCCTAGTAACTCCTTGATTCCTCTTTCAAGAATCACGCAATGCCCTTAAAAATCTTCTTTTACTTGGTGGAGATCTTCTGTAAGAGACTCAAACACATGAATACAGTGCTTCAAAGATTCTCTTACCTCTATGTATTTTCCTTTGTTGGGAATCACCCCGGATTCCACCAATTTATTGAGCTTTGCCTGTTTCATTTGCGACCACCACAACAAGCATTTTTCCATTTCTTTGCACTCTTGGAAAAGTGCACTCTCCTCATTATCAAAATCTATTTTGAGCTTGGCTATCAAAGTAGCTTTTTCATCCACAACAATTATAATTTGAGAACCGTGTTCTACGATCTTTTTGATGAAATCATACAACACCCCGCCTTTGGAGGAAAACTTCTCAACTTTCTTGATAGTTGGGTCCTTAACACTTACCATTGCTAACCATTTTGCATTACTTGTAGATCCTGCAAGTCTCCTCACAATAGTGGCATAATGCTTTGCCCTCTATTTGTACATATTAGGAGCTTGCTCCATTTTGTCCAGTCTTCCAGCCAAGATATCCAAAGTCACTTGTGCATCTACTTTTGCACTTTCATTTGTAACTTTTCCAAGCTGGACCCTTGTCATTGTATAATCCTCCATGTTGACATCTCCCTCTTCATGAGGTGGTATGCCAATTTCTGCATACTTATGACCAGTTTTGTCAACATTCAGCCATGAATACACCTTTGTATTTTTCTTCCCTTTAGCTTTTGGAGGGACTATCTCTTCAAGGTCAAGCTCTTTTGGAGAAATCATTTGTTTCTTTCACTTCAACACTTGATATATCAACCAAGGGGGAAGAGAGGTGGTATGAGTGATGTAGGAACAAGTGGTGGAGGAGTATTTGGATTTGGAGGTGTATGAGGAACATTTGAAATCACAGACGATGATGTTCTGGGACGCTCTTCAACTACATTTTCAAATGGAGACATAGTTCTTTCTTCATCATGCCCAGTTCCTGTTGATCATCCTCTTGTCCTTCTGACTATAGTTCACCTTCAGAATCACCTTCAGACTCTTGTTCATCTTCAAAATCTTCTTCTTCATTAGAGTCTTCTTCTGCTGAAACTTCTTCTTTAGTGGATTGATCACTAGAATTTCCTTCTTCATCGGAATCTATCTCTTCAGAAACAACCCCTTTCCTTTGGAGCGAGATGGTTTAGATCTCGTAGTTTCTCCTTACGAGACAACCAATGTGTCCTTCTTGCTGACAGTGAACTTGATCCTTGGGCCTCTTCGCGAAGAAGTGGGAAGAGCCGCAGATTTGTCTTTCATGCGAATTTATTTTTGTCGGTTGGCTTCTGCTTCAAATTCTTCTCCCTCAGAATATGTTCTGAAAGTTTTCATCTCAAAGACATGCTTGTGTAACCACTTTGCAGTGTTAGAAAAGATTGGTGCCAATCTTTCCCTGATGCTAACACTTTCTTTTTTGGACCACTAAATTGTAGGCAATGATCTCCTGGCTATTTCTTGTTCATCATAGACAGTGTTCATGATGTCACCAGGATCTATGAAATCCTCTGGTAGGTCAGCAACACCAAGATCTCTAATCTATTGTAGGGTTAGCCTACAATAATCCATCTTAAGAATGGCTTCCTCATCTATGCAATCAACCTAGATGTCTTCAAAACGGTACCTGTGATGATGACCCTTTTGCAACTTCTTCCTGACATCTCAGTAATCAAAATCAAACCTGTATTTGTAGGTCCTGATTGTCATGACCTGTATCTCTACATAGACTGATTTGTCTTTTTGTATAGTCTTGATAGTATACCTACTGATTTTCAATGGGAATTTGAATCCTTGCTTGTGAATATTCCTTCACTCTTTGTGCACTAAAATCAACTATCTGCACATTCCCATAAGAATCCACTTGTCTGAGGGGTATCTAGGCAACATGTAAGGGCAACCAATGTAGCACCCTACTCTTAAATAAGTAAACGTTGGGAATTATAGATATATGCATCCAACTTTACTTACCACTTTGTAGGCCTCGTTAGATACCCTCTTTCTTTCGAGAGTCAAATCAAAGCTAAAAAGAAAAGGTGTGAAGAAAGCATCAGTAACCCTCCTGAAATGATGAAAGCTTTCTTTTAGCTCTAGTTGATAGAAAAATTTGTACACAGGTACGGTGTGCCTATTCCCTCTTGTAGATAGACCTGGAAATTGCCTCATCACGGCTGTAGCATACACCAGATAAGAAGTTATATAGAACTTTAATGTGGATGGCACATTGATCAGTTGTTGATGTATTTCATCGCTGATCTATTTGTCCCAATCAATGTGAAATTTTTTGTCTTCTTATGATTCTAATGTATGCATACATCCAGTCATGAAAATAGGATGATTCAGGAAAGCCCTTTACTCTGCTCAAAAGTGTGATCATATCTTTGACATCTTCCTTGAAGTCACTTCGTGGAAGTCCTTTCAACCATCTGGAAATAGTTTGCCTAGGATTTTTCAACCATTGACTATTTATCAGGTTTTTAGCCTTGTCGGGATCAACGCCATAGACCTCCTACACTTGTTGTATTGAGATGTCAACGTACTTCTCCATCTGTGGAACTCTGAAAATAATATCAAAGAAGTTAGTGTCAAGTCTCAATATCTCGTGTCTAGAAGAATCAATCACACTTCTACTTTCCCTGATGTAATGGGATGCAACTTAAAGGACAAATTTTGTATTATGTGCAGAGGTAGGGAACATAGACACCAAATGCAGATGACTATGTATGATTGCTCTCAGAGAATCATCAAGAGGCTTCTTCTTAGTTCTCTCCACAAAATCAACTAGGTCTTGATGACCAACCTCTATGTCTTTTATCTCATCCACCTTGGAGACCACCACTGTTGGCAGATAAACACCTTGATATTTGTACTTCATTTTGTTTTTAGCCCTTGAAGACGATGGAGGTTTCTGGGCAGTCATTTGAGAGTAATTGAATCAACAAGCAACAACTTCGAGGATCTTTTGATGAGATTTGAAAAGAAACTGCAAGATGTGGAATCAACAAACGTTAGTCAAAAAACAACATTGGGATGTGTGAAGTGAGAAACGATGTTGAGAAAACATGAAACAAGTGACAAGGCACGCAAAATGATTTACAAAGCAGAAAAAAATGAGGTTTGGAGCAAAGCTAGGAAGAATTGGAATGATTTAGGGAAAAACAAGAAAAAGTGCAATGGTGCCAAAATTCAGCGCCCTTGCACTTTAGGGAAAAGTGACTTGGTGTAATGGCGCTTAATTTTAGCGCCATTACACTTTACAGTGCTAGAAACTTTTCAAGATGTCAGGGCGCTAAAAATCTGCACCCTGACATTTTCTTCTTCTTGGAAACTCAAATGTAAGCGTAATGTAGACCAAAAAGCGTGCTTTAACACTTGCAAACTTCATGTCATTTGGAAGAAAAAATAGTGATTGGGTTTGATGTAGAAGCCTTCAAAAACGGTGCTGGAGATTGAAATGTAAAACTTCTTCACAATAACGAGAACCCTATTCTCAAAAACAAGTTCATGTTGACAAACTCGCGTATGAGAATAGTCATTGAATCCAGGGGAAAGAAATAAACTTCAGAGATGAAGAGAAGTGCATTCAAAAACACATTTTGGAGGAATGGCGTAACAATAAAAGATCAAAATGACCTGAATAAAAATCTATCCATGGATTCACGCATTTTGGAGGAGAATGAAATGCATTTTGAAGAACATGAAGCTCAACATGTGGGCAGGAGAAAGAAGAGATAAAAAGGAAAAAAGAATAACATGTTTTGGAGAAGAAAATGGAAAATGTGACAACACAAAAGCATGCATTCATAGATCCTGGAAATAAGATGCATTCATGAGAAGAAGAAATGAAGGGAAAAAGAATAAAAACATACCTGAAACAAGCACTTAAAACCTAGCTTGACCAAGATGGAGATCTTCACAAAAAAGCATTTTTGGAGGAAGTGGATATGCGCCCAGTAAAGAGAAGTGAAAAACAAATGTCAAAAATGAAGAAGAGGGGAGCCAAAATCACTTTTAAGTGATTTACAAAAACCTAAGTTGACCCAATAAAAAGTGGCATGAAATAAGGCACATTTAGCGAAACATGTAAAAGACCCAAAAAACCACGCCTAGGCCAAAAATTGGCTAAGTCTGGGAAACAAGTGCAAGGGCACCAAAATTCAGCACCATTGCACTAAAAAAAAATCACTTAAGTGTAGGGGTGCTAATATTTAGTGCCCTTGCACTTTTGAAACTTAGTTATTTTTTCAAAAAGAGTTGGAGCACTAATTTTTTAGACAACTACACTTTTCCCAATTTCACTAAGTATCAACAGTGAGAGCTCGTGAAGGTACTCATTTCAAAGGTTTTCATGAGGAAAAGATAGGGGGATGCTCAAATTGACTATTTGAGGCTTTGGAACGCATTTTGAGGTGGCTCAAAAATCACCTCATTTTGCATGCTTGAACTTCACGAACCTAGGAAACATACGAGTTTCATAGGGGGGTTATCCGTGGAACGAGCACCGCAAGAATCTGTGATAACACTTGTGAAGTTCATTATGGAAACCCTAGTGTTCCTTTCCTACTCTAAGTCTCAGTTATCATTTTATGGCCTCGTCTCTGATAGATTTATTAAGGGAATTTTATTGTATCTAGACCCTTTGACCTCGAAAGCAGTTAAGATGATACTGGGTCAAGAATTTGTGTCAACTGGTGAAAAGTACAGAGTGAATACTGATATAGCTTCGCATTTTGTGGTGTCTCTTCTTGACTTACATTCCAGTAAGGAGATGATAGCACAATTGACCCATCATGTTTTCAAATCGGCTTTCCTTCAGGGTTTGGTCATGGTGTTGATAGTTGCACGATTGGGAGAGGGAATGCCTCAAACCCGCGATTGGTTTCTTCCTAGTGCCAAGCTTCTTCCTTTCATACCAAATGTGCACTATTTCGGCTATTGGATGCACCGTTTCCATGCTAACATTGGATATGACTACCTCAAGAAGGCGTATCAACTTATTCTAGTGAGGGATTCCAAGTGGATTGCACATTTCTCAACTTATGCATATTAGCTTCTTATGGGCTTTAATCCTAATA